>JAOEGS010007364.1:55453-81241 GCA_025447755.1 Corythornis vintsioides | reverse complement strand
GGGGGGCAGGGGGGGGGGGGGGGGGGGGGGGGGGGGGGGGGGGGGGGGGGGGGGGGGGGGGGGGGGGTGGCCGGGACCCCTCCCCGCCGCGGGCTCCGCCTGCCGCGCGCGGCACCGACTCCTCGCTTTCCTCCTTCGCGCGCGCACCCGCGCGCACACCGCTCCCCTCCGCGCGGCCCCCGGTCGCCGCTTGATCCGCTCATCCGCCGCGGCGGGCGCGAGCGCAGGCGCGCGCCCCGCCCCGCCGGGAGGTGTCCGGCGGCGGAGCCGCCCTTTCGGCTACGGGGCGGCGAGTGCGCCCCCTTCGGGCGGGCGGCCGGGAGCGCGGCCGGGCAGAGGTCCCGGGGAGACGGAGCTGTGACAAAGAGGCTGTGGGTGCCCCAATCCTGGAAGTGTTCGAGGCCAGGCTGGATGGGGCTTTGAGCAACCTGATCCAGTAAGAAGTATCTCTGCCCGTGGCAAAAGGGTTGAACTAGGTGATCTTTAAGGTCCCTTCCAACCCAAAGCATTCTGTGATTCTGTAATCCTATGACAGTTTGCTGCAGGGGTGAGCGGGCTGCCCATCACTAAAGGGGGCTAAAGGAAGAACACTGATATAAAAGAAAACTCCTTTCTTTCAAGTGGCCACAGTTTCAGTTAGAAACTGTGAACTGTGCAGGGTGCTGGAAAAGTACAGTCATATCACAGCAGCATTGTATTAATCATCAAGTATGGTTTTAAGTAATAACTTAGGCAGCCAAAAAGTAGTAGCAATGGAAATAAAATATGTTCTGTACTATACTAGTAAATTACCAAGAGTCATGGCCACCAATTAACATAACAACAGGAACACAGCCATGGGGTTTTTTTTTCTCCATCTCAAAATGTGTCCCCTCCCAGCAGTTCTAACTATATCCTTGTTAATATGAAACCACCATGATCAGCTTTTTTATGGTACCATACTTAAAATAAAATCAGTGTTTTCATCACCTCCCAGCTGATGTCATTAAAAACAGTTGCAAAATGATTAACAACTTTTGGAAACTCTGAGCATCTTCTTTCCACTTATTTCAAGGAAAAGTACTGCCAGTACATTCAGAAAATGTCTGGCACCTTTCAGCACTGACCAGCTAACTCATGACGCAGAAGAATTGTCAAAGGATTAATGTTTCCTACTCTGAAAATAAGCCTTCTAGCTCAATCTATTATTTTTCATAGATTTATCTGCTATTCTTCAATTATGTAGCAGTGTCGCTAGGAGACCATTATCTTGGGCTAATGTTCCACTCACTGTCTTTTTCACTCTGTTCTTTGAATAATCTGGGTTAATTAAAGGACTGAGTAGTCTTTTCTCAGTACTTATTTCATTTCAATACTTCAGTAGAAAGAGATGTGTATATTCCTGAGTGAAGAAGACTGCTTTTTCTTCTCAACAATGAAGTATAAAATGTCAAAGAATACAGAGAACAATTTTGTTTTCATCATTAGATATGAAGTCTCTTTGTACAAAGCTTTCTATAATCAAACAATACTTCTCTCCAAAGGAGGGCCCTGGAATGAGGTGAATCATTCTGATGAGAGTCACACGCACAGGTTTCCTGACTGTAAAGCTTTAATTCACAGAGCAGGGCATAGTCTAGCAAATGGGCTGAGTGTAGCTTTGGGAATCTGTCCTGCTCATGTGTGCAGGGCGTGACTCATTCATGTCTTGCCTTGTGACAGAACAATCCTTTTAAAACTATTTTCAAGGATGCCACATTTCTTGCTTTCATACTTTGAGAGCTCCATAAAAAATGTGGAGTTCAAGTTGTGCTAAACACCTCTGGAGAGGTCACCATGTACAAGGGGTTCAGGAAACTTAAGTTTGGAACCTGATATGTGAACTTGTCAGGGAGCAGCAAGCACAGGATTGTTCCCTAAGAGGAAGCAAGTGGGAACCAAGGTGAGTAACTTAGCTGGCAGATCAGGGACCTCACCTTTCAGGACCCACTCTCACAACTCCAAAGCAGGGCAGACCTAGAGGCAGGTGTCGTGTTCAGCCAAGAGTCTAGATGTCAGAACAAAGAGAGGTCTAAAGTTAAGCCATGGCAAAATCCATCACTCATGGTTAGGATCAGATCCAGCAACCACCCAGACAGAGCCATAGCAGTAAGACCAAGCTGAAGTCAAGCTAGGAAGTCAGTCCACAGGTTGAGGCCCAGATCAAGTATTACTATAGCACAAGCACAGCTGAACTGGAAAGCAGTGCTCTTCCGGGCTGAGCTTAAATAGAGCTCCTAAGGCCTTGGGTGAGAACAGAAGCTACAGATGAGGCTGCTCAGTCATTAAGGCCTGTTAGTATATTAAGACCCACAGAGGTCATCTAGTCCCTTTCTTCCTTACAGGACATGCATTTGCAGTAATATATTAAAGCAAGCCTTTCATCTCAGTTATCAACTCCTGCTCATTCCTGACTCAGGTCTTGCAAAAGGAAGGGTGAAATCGTGAGCAGAACAGCTACATGCTGAATGCTTGACATGAGGCTCAGCCACAGCCAAGAACATTTTCCACCTGGAGTGTGGGAGTTCATGACAGTGCTGCCATCTCACGGTTCCTTCCTGAGTTCATGTGCTCTCTATTTCATGTTCAGAAGACAAGATCAAGTGCTTCAGAGCTGAAGGTGAACAACAAAAAGACAGAGTGGTTCTGTGGTTGTGCATATCTTTGTGGGTTATGATTAGGGCTGGTAGATGCTGTAGGAATACAAACAAGCTGTGTTCAGGAAAGCAGATAAGAAAATTTGCATTGTTGTCAGATAAGACGTTGGCAGAGTCACTAGAGGATTATTCATTGTAATCCTGCTAGGTGTTATCTTATTATCTAGTGATAGCACATACCACATGGGGCTTTACTGGTAAAGGAAAATTTAGAAAGACTAAAAGCAAAAGCAGAGTCTGAAGTAAAGTAAGAATTGTGCAGTCCTGGCAAGAGAGCATTCTGCACACCACACACAACCCCTCCCCTTCTTTTTGTTTTTGTGTTTCTTTGAAATGAACAGTGTAGTTTCCTGCTACAGCTGTCAGCTCAGACTCCTCTGAAAGTTAGAAACAAACAAGTCCCAAACACCAGAAATAAACATTTATATTTAAAATAAATGTTTAAAAAATAATCTGAAAGATACAGTAGTTTTATGTTTCCAGTCTGTCTTTTTCTTGCTGTTTCTGGAAGTTTCAGTTTCCCGTATCTCAAAGAGAATTGAGGCTTTTATTCTCAGCTTGAAAAAAACCCTTTTTCAATAAAAGTTAAAATTGAGTGCTTAGTTATAATAATCAGATTTTGGCGATAATTAGCAAAGATTGGTTATAATTAAGAAGCAGCTGGGGTTAGGCAGAACTAAGGCTAGGTTTTAGCCTCTTTTTAGGGAAGGAAAACCAGTTGCAGAGGTCCTCTGTTGCCCTCTGCGGGAGAGCCTAAGTACTGCTTATAGAGCACCCAGCTTTGCAGCCACTGAACGCTCCTTGCCCCACCGCACTAATGTGTTCTGCTTTGGAGAAATTATCTGCACTGTAACATCAGTAAAAGTTAATTTTAATTACAATTTAAAAGGATTATTACTTGATTGTAAGAACGTTGTTCATGGAAGAAGACAAAGTTTAGTAGTAGCCTTTTTATCCTGTTTTTTGGTTATGCATGGCTGTTTTAGAATAAATGTTTTGAAGCTTTAAAGCTACTGACATTACTAATAATAGTTTACATTTCTGATTTTAAGTCATCGAGGTTGTACTAATAAGATGACAGTATTTTAGCTGTAATTCTAAAAGCTGTGTTCCAGAACAGTGTCTGAAATATCTCTAATTTACATTACAGTAATTCTCATTGTCTTCAATTTGTTCACAGTCACAAATGCCATCCTATGAAATTACTTTTGTCCACAGTAATCCATAATTGACAGCAGTAATTCATGGGACTAACATTAAAAAATGTCAAACTAATTTTTTTTCTACTCTTACATCACATTTTTATTTCATAAATTGCTAGAGCATCTCATTCTGTCACAGGCACTGGCACTCCACAATGCCATCACCTATGTTCCTCCTTCCTTTAGATCTAAGCTTGTCTCTAGTAAATATGTCAGTCCCACTCTTCTGCATTATATTTAGTTATTAAGGACATGATGTTATAGGGTTTTAATTGAACTCAAGTGTTTTTCAAGTACCTGCATATTTATATTCTTTTGCATTCCCAATGTTCAAATATTCTTATTCTGATCTGGTTTGTCATTGCAGTTTTCAGTATGCTCTTGTCTGCCACATCCTCTTTAGATATCTGCTGTATCAGCTCCTCTGCTGTCTTGGAAAATCTCCTTCTCTCTTATCTTTTTAGCCCTCAGCTTCCATGTGAAGAGCCTTATATTTCTCATGTACAGTGGACTGAGCTTGATAAGATTATATGTAGCTGTATCAGTAGGATTTTAATCCAATAATCCTGTTGAGAGGAAGTTCTTGGCAGCAAGGAGACCTAATGTACCTGTTTCACCAGCCACTTACCTCACAGTCTTCTGCAGTTAATTTTCTCAGAACTCTTTGTGTTAGTATTGGGTACTGTGAGGATAACAAAAACACATCCACTCTTGCACTAACTTTATGTATGTTTTACATAAAGGGTGTAAAACATTCACATGTCATATAGAATTGTCAGCTCTCTCCTTGGTTTGAAATAACCCTTGCCAATAATGAATTTCATAACTCTCATAATTATAAGGCTCTCTGCCAATACCAGATGTATCAGGCTCAACGTGGTACCATCAGATCAACCATTCCCTAGGTTTGAAACATTTATTTTTCTTCTGTGAAGTTCATATTGGCCTGAGTCTTGGAAGGCAGGAGGGGAACAAAGAGGGAAAGGTGTAAATCCAGATCTGAATTTTTGCAGTTGAAGACTATAAGTGTGGATCTGAACTTTCTATATAATTGGCAGTTTTTCCTGAGTGGAAATGTAGTTAATTCTTCCTCTTCATAAAAATAGTTGAATGATTAGTATCATCCCCATCTAGAAGAGTAAAAATAGGAGACACTCATTGCAGAGGAACAAACTTATATTCCTTATAATGGCATCATAGAAAACCAAAGTGAGTTGCTGAAGTGGACCACTATAAGACTGAAATCAATCTTTCTTCTCAGCTTGTTAGCAGATGCTGACAGGATGGGATTATTGCAGGTTCTGCATGCACCTCTGTAGTGTTTGGTCATAGTCAACTGCACTGCTTCCAAGGGTATTTTTATGTTAAAATTTTGTGGTACCAGTCTTTTCCTTTTCTAGGACAGTGGCTGAGCTATCACACTGGATTTCTTTACAGAACATTTACTGCACAAGCACCACTCCATTGCAAAGGTGATGAGCCATGGCTAAAGGCAACAAAGTTGGTGGCCAGGACCACACCTGGAAGACTACATGGTGATAGTCTATCCTACCTACCTGACTGCTGTCATCCATATGTTCTGTTTTCAGATGGATACTATGATCAGAGACTCCCATTTAATCTTAACATTTCTCCTTTCAAAGCTTGACATTAAGTCCCTCAATTATCTGCCACCCTCTGACTCCAAGTGGTGGGATGCTAGAGGGGAAGTAATAGAAGTAGTCCAGCACTGACTCTGTAGCTGCATGGATTGTCAAGACTAAAGTACTGCTTTTTCAGAGATTGTGGGATTCCTGGAGTACCACTGCGTGCTGTTCACTTAGCCTGTAAATGTTTGGTCTCTAGCACATCATTACTGAAAACAAAACTTATATATTCACCATTCAGAGTGAATAGCTAGCCAGTGCTTGGGGGATTTTGTGGAGAAAAAAAAAAAAAAAAAGCCTGCTGTCACATTTGATTTTCCTCTCACAGACATGCATTCATTAATTCAGTGCAAAGCACAGGCATCTCTCAGTGTCTTCTTAAGATTTTTTATTTAGCAGTAGGGCAATTGAATCAAGAATTCATCCACCTCTGCAAATGTGTGCTGTTTTTATGTGGTCTCCAGCCTGTCAGAAGCTTATGAAACATTTTTCTAATCAGGGAAAGGCAACTCAGGCAATTTTCTCTATTTTAGTTCTTGTAGCATGTAGCTCCTCTGTTATCTGACACTTTATTTCTGTCATAAGAAAGCTTAATGCATAGAAAACTATGTAAAAGCAACTCATCCCATGTATTTTTAGGTCCCTTCCATGTTATACAATGCTATTTTAAATTCTTCACCGTGTTTTTGTTACCTTCTTAATACATTATAAGCCAGTATCTCACATCTGGACCTTGACAGGCTGATCTTAGTAAGCCGAGAGCTATGCCCTTCATTTTGGTATATATTGAATATCTATAAACATCACAAATTAGACACAATGTGTATACTCATCATTGCCTTAGATACAGGAAACTTCTTGTCATTCCTGTCTGCTGTAACCTTGCTGCCTACAAATCTAGTTGGAAGTTGCCTAGACGGCTCTGCATTTCTGTCTCATGAGCTGTCTTTTCCATTTAGGTTTTATCTGTGTGAGTACAGCTGTCAAGACACTTGTCCACGAGCCACATCCCAGGAGTCCTAAGCTCATTATTTATTTGCAGAAGAAAATATACATCAGCAAGGATGAGGAAAATTCTAGGGGCCTGCAAAATGGCAATCATAGTGGCCATCTTTGAAAGGATGGAAGGGGAGAAGAAGAGAGCAAAGGGAATTACACTTAGACAACTTTTCCTAGAAATAGACAAGGATAAATCATCTGTATGTAAGCACTACAAGGCAACAAAGTAATGAGCAACTGCTAGAATGAATAAATCAGAACAAATCATATCAAATTACCATAATTTTCTCTACCTGAGGAACATTCTGTATAGTTGGAGGTCAATGTCATATATCTTAAATTTAATAATATCTTAGTAAGTATGAAGGTAGCTTGAAAACAACAACTGTAAGGCAGGGATATAATCTACACTTAATTCTCTGGTGTGTAAAACTGAAGAGTTGTCAGTGGTTTCTGTGGGTTTTAGAAGAGGGTTAAAGGGAACATAATGGTATTCTTAACTCCATATTCTCTGTTCAAATGAATGTGAAAGATCTCTAATAATGAAAGTTCTTGTGTGGCTTGATTTCTTTTACCTCTGCAAATCACATACTACAGTTAACATTAGTTGTGGTACCACTTTGTGAGGATGGTGACCAGTAATGAAAATGCCTTGCCTTCTTAAAAGACCTTAAACTAAAGCCCCAGAAGCACAAAGCTTTTTTCCTTCTGTTGCTTTGTTTGTGGAGACCTCAGGTGAAGGACAATCTCAGAAATCAGTTTGCCACTAGTATTGACTGAGGTAAGCTACTCTTCCCAGGGAGCTCAAAATCTTCATTACAGCTGATCTTGCTATACTTTCACTATAGTTCACTGCTGCTTGTGTTCTAAAGGATCCTCTTGCTGGTGTCATGCCCAGCTAAAATGAATGGACTGTAGGATCAAGTGTATACAGCTGCAGATGGCTCCTATAAAACAGTACCCCTTATCCTCTGTTCCTGAAGATGCATAAATCACTAGCTCCATCTGCCTGCTATTTCTTAACAGCATCTTGGCCATTACAAGTCATTAGGAGGTGGCTGGGAATCTCATTCCAAATGCAAGGTTTTTGCCAGAAAGCACAAGACACTGAACTTTACCCTCAGGAAACCTCACACCTCAGCATTTTGCTGATCACTCCAATGCAGGAAGAAATGCCTGCTTTATTTTGTACAAAGGTATTTCTTCTTAAGGTAGAGAACAGGCTACTTGAAAGCCTGGGGTATCAAGCAAGAAATCCTCATTCCCTATTTTTCTTTGCTTTACAGTGAGAGGGAGTGATGATGAGCTCATATCCTGACAGATTTCACTATCATTGTGTTTGGCGGGGAGTCATTTTGGAGTCACCCCTGTGTTTCCCTGCTTACTATAAAAAAAATACTGTAAAAAAAAAAAAAAAAAAAAAGAAAAAAAAAAAGAAAAAAAAGGAACTAGAATTCACAGCTTCTTATTCTGTTTCTGGTAAGAGAAAGCTATTTTCATGCTGCTTGTTAAGTGTTTTGGACTTTGGCTTGGTTTTCTACTTTCATGTCTAGAATAAATGACATTAAATGCAGATTGGTTGTTCTACAACTAGTCTACTGAAAGCGAGCAGCAGGGATGATGCAGTCTGAGAAGAAAAAGGATATAGGAAAAAAATAGGGTAAACAGAAACCCTTAGAATTTGAAGGAATTTATGAGTGAGGGGAAGACACCTATAGATGGAGCAAGGCTTGCTGATTCCTTAAGGGCAGGCTCAGGTGAGAATTTGCATTTCTACTGAGACATTTTTTTTTTTTCCTAATTAAAAATCTTTACATATTTTTAATGATGGTGACCTTTTGAACATGATTTGGATTTTTGGATGCTTTAACATAGACAAGAATGTCTCCACAATGTATTCTTTCTTCAGGTAACCTGAACTATGTTTAAACAGGCTGTCAGGACAAAGAGAAACTGCTACTATGCTTTAAATATGTAATGGGCACATGCTCTGTACTGGATTTGGATCTTGAAGAAAGCTGTCTGTGAAAAGTGTCCTAAGGAGCTGAATTCTGGGTGAGATATCTTGTTCCCCAAAAGCAATCAGACCTCATTAGTCTTCCACAGCATTCCTTTCACTATGAGTGACAGGTAGTGCCTGGGTTGGCACTGCATTTGCTGTGTAATTTAAGAAGAAATGGTGAGCAAACCAACTAGTGGAGTGTTGTGAGTTCTCTTTGTTTTCATGCTTACGTGGCCTGTAAAGTATGAAAAAGTATCTGCTGTGATGAGTGCTTTGCTCAACCAGCTCAGTCCATCTGCAATACTGACCAGAACGTGAGGAGGTGACTCAAGCCGTTTTGTTGGACTTGCTTCCTAAGAGTAACCTAGTGGGAAATTGCAAAGTGTTAAGTACAGAGCTGTACGGGATTGGCTGCTATTGGTTTAATTTGTTCATATTCTGTTGTAGTCAGTGTGAAAAGCCTGCTTTCCCACACTGCAAAACAGTGGTGGGAGTTAAAGAATAGAGTGAATGTCTGAGATCCAGCACGTGTACACACCCAGAATGACTCAACCATACGTGCACATAGGATAAATAAACCATCTTTAACTTAAAACCAAAAAAAAGTACTGAAACAAAAATGAGACAAGAGTTCATGAGATTAATATTTAGAGGTGCAGGAACGAGTTTCTCCACTAGATGGTAGGATTTTCTCAGCTACGAACAGGCAACAGCAAAGAAGAGGAAGAGCTGGAGCTTCAGGTGGTGGGAAGAGACCTCTCAGGGTCTGGGGGCTGTCACCGGAACAGTTGAAAGAAGAAATGGAGTTTTTAAAGAGCATTCACAAGAGGCAAACACAATTGAGTGTTCTCAAGTCTTCTAGTTGTGATATTCAAGAATGTAACAGCAGCTCCTCATGGCAACATTACAGTGAAAATGTGAAGCTGCTGATGTCATGGGTTAATGCTGCTTGTGGATTTTACAGTATCAAGGTAAGTAGTTTTGTGTACATTTCAGGAAGTACATTCTTTGCTCTCTTAAGAGTGCTTATTCTTTACAGAGCAGAACTCTTCAAACTATCAAGTCTGTAGTAGCAGCCAATGGTCATTAGTTTTACATATCCTTCTGGATTTTAATTTATTCTGGAATAACTGTTTTACTGTGTGTCTTGATACAGCTCTCTTTATAAACAAATTTTGAGCAAAAGGTTCTCCTTTTCCAGTTAGTCTTATGTAGAAAAATGTCTTTTTAAAGGAGAACATTTTTACGAATATGGGATTTTGTTTTCTTTTGTTTTTTAATGAGTATTCAACCTAGAAGTATTTGTGCATAGAATATGTGCCAGCCCCTCTGCTATTGGAGGATCAGTTGGAATGAAAGGAGGTTTAATTTCTGCTGAATTTGGGAGTCTAAATTGGATAAGGGAGGGTTATATGGGGGTACATGACCCCTTTGGGATAATTTAGTGTCTGGTTGTTACTTTATTAATTGTTGTTTTAAGTGTGTTTGTACCATTGTGGTTTGTTTGTGTTTTTGACAGGTTCTGAACAAGCACAAAACCGAGAGATTTTGGGGAATACCCTCTGGATTGTGTGTTGATGATGATGCAGGTGTGGGGCTAGTTTCAAGCAGTGATTTTCATGTTGGTGTTGGGAAGGACAGGCTCCCTTTCTGCTTGCTTTTCCTTTGAGAGATGGAGGTGATTCGGAGAGGATGGGGGCCTGGTGGCAGGGTGGATGGGGAGTTCAAGAAACAGAGGGAGGCAGCCAGGATCCAACAAGCTGCTGCCCCCACAAGATCTTCACAGTCTCCCCCTTCAAAGGACAGGGAAAAAAGGGGAATGGAAACTCCCTGCTGAGGGAAGTAATGGGCCCGGAGGGGTCCTTTACCTTGCTTTTACATCAGTTGTGGGGCAGGAGCTTTTTTCCCCCTTCTTAAACAGTCTTTATCTCTCCCTGCAAGCTTTTATCTCACTGTTGCCCTTCGGTTCTCTGCCCATGATGCTGGGAGGTAAGTGAGCAGCTAGGTGGTGGCTTCACCTGCCAGCTGGGGTCAAGCCACCACACCCTGACAGCAAGTACCACTGAAATTGGTGAGAATATTCAGGGGAAAATCTCAATTGCAACCACTAGTAAGGGATTGAATGGGAAAAAAAAAATAATAATTTAAATCTTTAAATAATTTATTTATGAAAATTTGTCTGAAATGCTAGTATTGCAGAGTAAAGGTGGTCTTAAATACAAAATATTTCCTTAAACATTTTCTTCCCCAGTTATTTTTCTCTTCTGGAACACTAAACGACTCTGATGTCTTCTCCCAGGCTGCCCATAAAGCATATTGTGAAAAAAATTAGACTCTCTGGGTTTGGATTTTTTACAGATCAGAAGATAAAATTTTCTTCTGAGTTCTTGCAATACAAAATTAGCCATTTTTGCTTCATCGGATGGTTCTTCACATACAAGTTGTTTCATATCTCTATAGGTAGACATAATAACAGCTTGGAAGAGATTGATCAAGATGCAGATCATAACCAGCACGAAAGAGGCTAGGAAGAGACCACCCAGCAACCTGTTGGATGAAAAATCAGTATCCCTGAAAGCTGAGACACAGTAAGAGACTATGGTCTGAACCGAGTGAATCATGTTCTTGTAGTTCTGTTCATGCTGCCCAAATGCGAGGTAGCCAAAGGTCATGAATGCTAAGAAGCAAACCACCATCACTAGGGCCATTGAGGAGATTGCAGGAAGGGCTGTCAAGAGTAATCTTTGTGCCAGGCGCACGTCATAAAAGATTTGAAAATATTTTAGAGTTTTCAAAACTACTAGAAACAGGAAAAAGCCCTGAGTAATCCTTAAAATCTGATCTAAGTGAGAAACTGCATGAAAAGGAATGAAATCATTTGGATGAAGTAAAAAAAAATTCACTATATCTTCTCCCATCTTAAACTTCACGACCTTTAAAGAAACAAAAAGGAGGAATACTGAGTTTAAGCCAAAGTTGAAAACATTGGATATGTTTTTAAAATACTTCGTTTTTTCTTGGCACACGATGCAAAGCTCACACGCAAGGTAGATGAACAGAAAGACAAGAACAGTTACATGCATAAACATTTGAGCATCGGTTTGCTGATAGGTGAGGAGTGCAAAAGAGTGTACTGACAAAGTCGGTTTTATGATCCCCAAATGAGACAACTCAAATATGACTGAGATGGTGCAAAAGAGGTTTACATCTGGGTTCAGTGTAGTTAGTTCAATGATGACCGCCCATGTCTTTTCATCAAGCCAGTTGTTCTGTTGCAGAGCGTCCAGCCTAGTCGTTGAATTGGATCTTCCTTCCCCAGGGAAGAGGTAAAACGTGTATCCTGCTGGTCTGTAGGTGTGCAAATCTCCATATGAATAGTACATCCAGGGAGTCTTGTTCCACTGGTAAGTGAACCCACCGTAACTGCTGGTGTCCTGGGGAACAGCCAGTTTGGCCGCCTCTGTCCAAGTGCCATTGTAGTCTCCTGTCTCCAGGGTGTCACTGCCATATTTGTGAAGACAGTGGCTTTTACGGGTCAGAATGCTGTAAGGAGGGAGACATTTTTTCTCAGTACCTTTAGCCCGCACTTGCCTCATCTGAGGCAAGCCAATGATTTTGGACCGGCTGTTGGGAAGAAAGGTTGGCTGGGCGTCGTTGTGGATCAAGGGCAGGAACGAGTCTCTCAGCCACATGTAGATGTGTTCCAGACGAGCTACGCTGGGGAGATGTGGAGAGAACTGTTTGTGGATGAACTGGTTGTAGTGGAAGATGCTGTCTTTCTCAGCGGAATAGGTTACATTTAATAGCAGTGCTAAAAAGACAAGGTGACCGAGGAAACTTATTATGAAAATAATTCCTTTGGTTTTGATTTTTTCCCTTTTCAACATGTTTGCAATGTCATTGGCTTCTAAGGGCTTATACTGCTTGGTGTGTCTGACTTCAATAAGTTTCATATGCTGCTCTCTCATCTCATCAGCGCTCATTTCTTTAGGCAACTTAACCTCCTGATACTTTTCCCGGGTTGACCATGGGATTTTTTCACAGGATTTTGGATATATGGCATTCGTAGCAGAGAAAAAGAAGATTTTGAGAACTGAAAGAAAGATGACGTTCTGCATAAAGGAGACTGCAGATGCTAAAAGCCACTCTTGTGAAGTCTGGTAGCCGTAAGACAAGCCATATGACACAATAAAATATGATGATACCCCGTTGACTGCTATAATTAGCGACCACAAGATGTACCACCAGCAGAACTCTCTGCACAGTCTCTTGTAGGAGGGCACGGAGGTAGCGCTCCGCACTTCCCTTCCTTTTTCTGTGTAATTGTGGCTGGAATCAGTGTTTGATGGTGGCTGTCTCTGGCGGTCCATAGCCATCGGAGAGGAAGTTGGGAGAGTCTGCTCCTCTGTTACATTTGCTACTCTTTCAGAAACTGTGTAATTATTCCAGTTTTGGGGAACTCCCTTGCTTATTGTCTTTCTGGAACACAGTGGACTCTGTGAGTTGTTGGGACCAGGAAGGTTCTCTGACGGACCAGTATTCCTTGATTGTGCTGAAGTTTCTGGAAGGTGCAGTTTTTGCAAAGGTTCCTTCCAGTTCTCAGGATTTTCAGACGGGAGGGGTGAGCTGAGCTTTGGATCTGTCTGAGCCACAGTAGAAGGTTCCTTATGGAAGTACTTAAATAAGGCAGTTAGAACCATTTCCAGAGGCATGGTAACTGCTGAGCATTCAAGTCCTACTATAATTGTTCTCACATACCTCAAGTATATTGGGGCTTCTTCATCCTGCTCAGCGTTAAAGAACATAATGTTTAAGAGCAAGTTTAATAATAATATTGTTAAACATAAAGACAACCTTTGGAACCTGCTGAAAGTGCCAGGAACAGTGTGAGCAAAAATTGAGTACCACATATGGCTCGCTGATAGGTTGTGAGCAAAACTGATTAAAACCCAGTCAATTCTGGGCAGAGGTGACTTGGGGTCTGTGACGGAAAATGTCCTTTCTAGTGAGCAATCAGGCTTTTCAAGAGAAATCCATGTCCTACACATGAAGAACCAGGTCTTCCTGGTGGACATGTTCTCAACTGTGGCTCTGCTTAAGAACCAGCTGGGACATGGGCCCTTGTTATTGTGCCAGATCCTTAAAGCACAAATGTCTCCCAGATCTCTCTTAGTAGTTAACAGAAAGCAGTCAGCACTTCCTCGTTGGAAAGATGGAATATGTGGGAGCCGTAAACAGTGGACGTCACTGATACCATCCTGGCCGGTGAGCTGAAGAAACACATCTGCCTTGGTTCCAGCTCCACAGCGACTGCCCGTATATAAAGTGACCAAATAGCTCACTTGATCATAGGGGTCATTGTCTGTCAGGACTATGATCTTGTTTTTGCTGTCCCTTTCAGCTCTATCTTTTCTCAGGGTCCAGTAGGCCAAAAGAATGTAGATGGTAAAAATAAGGAGCACGGTTAAGAGGGTCACTGGGTTTTTAGGTATGTCTGCTATCAGGACTTTCCCAAGATCTACTCTGTTGGGCATAACAATTACTTTGGCCGCCAGGAACCTGATGTCAAACACGGGTTCATTTAATGCAGTGTGGACTGGCAGACTCCTGCTACTCTGCTTCATATGGCAAATACAGTGAACCCTCATCCAGTCAGTGAGGGAGCCAACCTTGCACGTGTCTTCCCTCCACATACTTTGAACCCCATCCAGAAATAGGCACTGATCACTAAAAACACGTATGCTCACCAGTCTCTGGGTTTGATACCTCACGACGTAGTGTGTCAGCAGGACGATGGAGATGGTGTAAATATCTGTACTGCTCATGTGAGCTATGGCTGTCAGCAGTGGCTCTGGGAGACATATAAAATAGGGATCCTCAATGTTACAGTCTGTGCTCCCTACCCCATTTTTGCTTGCCAGAGTTGGCATGTTGTGGAAAGCATCAAAGGAGGCTATGGGTTGGGTATGAGTGATGTTGGTGCCTGCAAATACTAGCACCTGGAAAGTGACTTTTAATTTTGACAGGATCTGGATGTATACCTTCTTGATATTTCTGCTGACTTCAAAACTAAGTCCTCCAGTTGTGTAAGCTTGTGTTTTATCAGGTCCCATTGTTATCTGGAAAGTTGAAGATTCCTTATGTTTCCTAGCAATAGTAACATCTGCTGCTTCAGGCATGATCCCTACTAGATCCCCATTAGCCTTGATCTCTGTCATTTTGAAGCCCAGAACTGACGATGTGATTTCTGATGTGTAACCTAACCAAGGGAAGGGGTCCTCAGGGAACTCAAAAAGAGCAGTGCAAATCACAGTATCATCATGCGATCTTGAATCATTTCCCTTTTCCAGTGATGGATAAAAGTAACTCCTGCAGTTGTTACTCTCAGAGAACACATTTGTAATGTTCTGGGTTTCATCCTTACTCAGAGTGATATTCCAGTGTTCTGTTTCCATTAGAGTTTTTTCTTCTCCAGGGACTTTGCCCTGGAAAACTATATCCGTTAAATTTCCCATGATAGAGAAAATTTGTTTAACTCCCTTGACATTGACATTGTTGTCATGAAGAAGAGCAGCCTCCATGATGTTGGACAAGCAACTTAGTATTCCACCGCTCTGGATTTCTGCTTCCTCGGACCAATTGCTCTCATTCCTCGCTTTCTTTAGCACTTCTGTTACTTCTGCCAGTTTCCTAATGGCAAGGTCTTGGGATCCAAGGTTCATTTCATTGGCTTCCTCTGTGGCTTGACGAAGAGCCGCAACTATTTGATTGACTTCCATTGTGGTCTGAACTGAAATATTTAGGGTCATTTTGATCAGGCTTTCCCGAAACTGAGCCTTAGAGAGCTGGAGAGTTGGCGCAGCTTTAATGTAGTTTAAGACAGAGGCTGTTATGTAAGCCAGGTACCCTGCACCAAAATAATCACCCGTCTGGAGGTAAGATGTCATCGGCATGCTCACGCCACTCACTGAGCTCAGCAGGTTGTGAAGGACATCGCTCAGCAGCTGGTCGTGGTCCGGGTTCTGCACGCGGACACCTAAATCCACTTGGGTAAAGGCCCCAAGGGAATCACGCACCTGAACATGAAGTGTCAAGGTGTATTGCTGAGAGGGCTCTCCGGCAGGAAGGAACGATGGAGGAGTTCTGGGCTGATAACCAAAGTACAGAATTGTGCCAAATGTGTTCTCCTCCACAGAAGTTATTTTGGTACTTTTGGATACATCAGAAGCCACTATCACTTTATATGTCAGAGGTAAATTGCTGTCAGAAAATCCATGACAATGAACTATGAATTTTGTCAGAAAGGCTGTACCCTGGCGTGGGTTGATGGAACACTTGCCAGCCCTGGGAGGAGAATTTATCTCAAAGGCATGTCTGTAGATTGAGGACCTGCCATCCCAGGTAGTTACTTTTAACAGAAGTGTGTAGAATCGGTGTGCAGTCTTTGTGAAAGTCAGAGCGTGTATAGACAGGTAAGCCCCAAACCTCCCTGTTGTGGTTCTGGAGGACCAGTCAAAGCTGATTTCTGTAGAGTTTTCTGTCAAAAGGGACCAGTAGTAGACTGGATGGTTGGTTGATCCGCAGTTTAGGCATCTTCCAGACAAGATGAATCTTTCTGTTGGAATTAGAGTGCTACCACAGTTTTCAATGCATACCACATCCACAAGAGGGCGTGAGAGAGGCTGCACATCTACACTTTGGTCAGCATAAGCGCTCCTTGTATCCTTCTGAATCAGGAGACGAAAGTAGTATATGGTGTTCCCTGGGAGGGATTCTGCTGGCACTGTTTGAACTGGACCTGAGGGTGTCAACCATCTCAAATCCTTCTGGGACGGATGGCATTTCTTTCCTTGGCTGACTCTCATGATTTTATAGTCTGACATGTCTTTAGTGCAGAACCAAGTAAAAGTGATTCCCTTTAGTCCTGCTTGTGAGTCAGGATCATAGGATGCAGAGGCATCAAGTGTCCAGTCATCAGAAAAACCCACTGAGCGGAACCTGCCTCCTGCAATATTTGCCACTAGATCGCTGCGCTCAATCTGAACGTAGATTTTATCTGAACCATTGAAAACTATGTCAGTCCAAAACGGGGTTATATTGACGGTGAAATAAAACAAATACAATCCGTAATCTAAAGTAAAACTGGGAACAGTTAAGTGGACCGTTTCTACACCATGCAGTGAAGAAGAGTTCATAGGGTTTTCCCAGTCTGGGATAGTTGATGTGTTGTGGACACGATAGACTCGCCACAAGGACTTGACCGATAGAGCCGTGCTGCAGGGTACACTCATTATGACATAGAGAAAAAAAGAGCTCCCCCTTGTCTGGCGCAGGACGTCGGAATAAGCAAAGGGTCTTTGAATATACAAGCTCTCTAAACGGCAGGCACTTTGCAGGCAAGACACTGGAGCTTCTATTTTTTCGTCATGGTTGTTGACTCTGACTCTTAAAGGAGCTGGTGTAAGTGCACTTTGGGAACAGTTCACTTTTGCCACAAAGCCGATGTATTTGTCTTGATTGAAGGGTGAAGCAGAGCGACGGACAAAACGTGTGATGTTTCTTATGTGATCATTGTGTATGTACCTGTGATTCTGGAGAAGCTGGTCTTTTTGGCGTCCAAAAAGCTGCAGGTGGAAGGTCCACTCACACTGTAGTGTGGGATGCTGTGTAGGGATAAACCACACAAAATAAGTGAAGCTCTGCAGGAAAGGACTGCTGCTGCTGAAAACGAGGACTTCAAGGTCTACACATGAGTGTTTCACTGTGAGGAGGCTGGCGACCACCAGTGGAGGAGTGATTTCTGGGAGGTGGCCTGTCTGCAATGTGACCTGGCCAGCCCAGTGCGAGGTGTTCTTTGTCCAGGATAAGTGCAGGTACCAGAAGCAGCGATGTGCAGAGGGTGCATGCTCCTCTTTCCTCTCTGCCTCTGGTCTTGCTCCAGGGGCAGGTTGGTAACACAAGTTCATGGAGCTGTTCCACAGGCATGAGGCCCAGTGCTTGTTGTCTTGCTGTTGAGTGACTTGCCCATGAGGGCCCCAGCAGGTGACCAGCACAGGTGGTGGCTGAAGATGGGGAGGGGAGGCTACTGTGCCTAGGGAGCAGCAGAGGAGAAGGAGAAGTTGAAGTGCTATCATTGTGGTATGCAGTGAAGAGGAGGGAGTACAGCCCAAGGATTGCACCCTGACAGAGGTTGGCAGTTGGGTGTCCCAACTGTTGGAGAAGGTCTCCAAGGTGGCCTCCTACCAGTGCTGCTGGTAAGAAAGGTATTGAACGTTAGAAGCAGCAGGTCATACCTGGATAATACCCGATGCCACAGAAGAAACAAGTACTGCAGGGCCAGTCATTGAAACACACACCTCGGCAGCCCCGCAGCCCCCAGAGAAACACAGGAGGCCGGCAGAGAGCCATAGGCAGCCATCCGAGCCACGCTCAATGCTCCCCACAACGCTGCAGCCTCCTGCTGCCCCTGTCACTGAGAGACTGCAAGGTGACAGTGAGTCAGTGAGGGGCCAAGCAAGGAGGGCTGTGTGTGATTGTGATGTCACTGAGGGACTGCAAGGTGATGGTGAGTCAGTGAGGAGCCAAGCAGGAGGACTGTGTGGGATTGTGATGTCACTGAGGGACTGCAAGGTGAAGGAGGGTCAGTGATGGCCCAAGATGGAGGCCTGTGGCTGCTCTGCTCATGGCTCCTGCTCTTCCTGCCGGGAACCCAGGGACGGCGGGTGCGCGGCCTTGGAGCAGGCGGTGCCCTCCCAGGTGGGGCGTGGGGAGGCTCAGCGGCCGGGCTGGGAGGGCAGGGAGCCGAGTCGGTTGCGGGAGGGGAGCTGAGCTGGCCGAGGCTGGTGGGAGAGCGCAGAGATCCAGCCCCGCGGTGGTGAGGCCTCTGTGGGAGCTCATCTGTAACCCGCCGGTGCCCTGATCCTCGGGGTGCGTTTCGGGTGGAGGGAGGCTGCTGCTAGCATCGCTGTGCCCTTGCCTTCCACCGAAGAAGCAAAGCCGCATCTGAAAATCCCCAGCTCGTCTTGGCAGCGCAGACTGGTGCCACAGGCACTCACCTGCCCTGGCTGTGGGCCTCAAAAGTGGGTCTTTTAACCCAAAACCAGCCTCAAGTCCAAGGGTTCAAAATCTGTCTTTCAGGAGTTCCTTACTGATTAGTCATTTGCTGCTTTCTTCCCTTTTAAAAAAGCAGTGAGGTACAGTATTTATGACTTAACACCTATTTTTGTACTAAGACATTCCAGTGTTTTCACTTGAAGGTTTGGCCTGGCCTGCTGTGAGTGCAAATTCTTAGCTCTAATTGCAATATTCTAATATTTTGCCTTTGCAACCTTTTAATTGCAAAGGTAAGCACTGGCTAATTGCATTTTTAGTTATGGCAACACAATACAGAGCTACTACTTAGACATGCACGTTAAATGTTTTCTCTTTCACTGTCACATTTCACAGTTTAGTGGAGGATAGGAGTTAAAATAGCTGCACAGTCATCCCTGGTACTGAACCCTGTGTAGGGATGTGTATTCTATAAATACATCTTGTCTCTGCCAAAGGTGTTTTTTTCCCCTCATTAAAAGAGGTAAAACGAATGCTGCAGAGCAGAGAATCCTAACACTCTGTGCTCCTTACTTTCCAGTTAAGGTGTATTTTGGCTTACTTGAAGGTTAAAAGGTGTCCAAGACCTTCTGTTCTTTTTCAGTGATTAACATAATGCAAGACAAAGAGAAGAAAATCTGTTTGTCTGTGGTAATGGTGAATTGTTTTCCTTAAGTCAGACTAGAATCTAAAAGTAATTTCCCAGTTTATGTTGTGTTTAGCTGGTGTTACAGACATGTACCTATCACGTGCCTACAACGTGGCACTGGATAAAACCTCCTTGGTCAATATGGAAAACACAACATATCAGCTATTGACCACTGAAGGCAGCCACAGAGAAGGGCACTTTCTGCCATTGAGCTGCAATATTTCCTGGCATTTACAAGGTGTCTTTAACCTGAGAGCTTTCAATTGCTCTACAATGATAATAAATTCTCAGAGTAGCCCTCTGAATTAGGTGACATAGTATTGGATTTAGGAACGAACAAAGTAAAATGCAGACGACTAAGGTAATTTTCCAACATCAGATAGAGAATTTTTGGCAGAGTCCAGAAAAACATCTCACCTTACAGCCTCAGATTTGTGGAATCTTGAAGTGTGGAGAGTTTTTTGAACTTCTGAATCACCATTAGAATTTGAGTGAAGAGCTCTAATGAAGAGATACAGAATCACAGGATGAGGAACCTTCTCAGCATGTTGCCATATTCTAGTTCTGCTCTTGGTGGAAAACAAGGACACTGGCTTCTGAAGGAAGATATAATCAGCTGCAGATGAACTACATACACAGACAAGGCCTCGAGTTTAATGGCAAAATTTTCTCTGTACAGATGTCTCTGAGAACAGAATTGGTTTCAAATGTGTAGACCTGTGAAGAACAGGGTATAAATTATAGGGTATAAATACCTAGACAGGGTATGCATTTACAATCCAGTTCAGAGCTGCAGGATGGAGCAGAGCTTCTTTAGACTTACAAGGAAAAATAATCTGCATGGTAAAAATACTACAAAGATTTTTAGTTATTTCATCACCCTTACTTTCATTATGAGTGAAGAACTGTGGTGATTGGATTTCTATTTTTGGGGTGTGCAGGGGGTTGAAAACCCTCTTCAGGCAAATCAGACTGCAAATTACATCTAAGCCCAGCTACATTTAATATACACAGTTAAAAAAAGATCCTCTCCTATCTGTGTCTTGTTCTGCTCTTTTAGCACTTCAGTACCTTATGGTTTCAAGTCTGGGCTTTTAGACCTGTTTCACACCCCCAGATTCTCATTCTTATGTCATTCTTCTTCATGACAATTTTAAATTTAAATGCATTTATACAGCAAAAAGATATTTATGGTTTAACATTTTAAAAGTAGTTAGATTTTATTAGTGCTTCTCTGTTACATTTTATAAGAGCCAGGAAAGAGTAATAAAGAGAATATCATTGTGAGGCTTTAGATTCATAAGCTTAATCTATTATGATACAACAAAATGTATTATCTAAAGGTCCCTGCCTCACAAAGGCAAATGGGGGCACCACAGATAATATAAAGCAGCAGTAAAACCAGCAATAGCATCCTGTAATTGCAAAAACCTTTTCTAATAAAAATGTAATTTACACGTTTAAAATTTGAAGTAAAGGCTAATCTTGGCTGTATGTGTATTATACTGCTTGTAAAAACAGACATGACAAACTAATCAGAGCCAAGCCTACTTTTCCACACAGATGTAATCTGACCTCTGAATCTGCAGCAGAGAGCTTGGCCACCTGAATAGTGTGTGTGGTGAAAGAAATCACCAGCTCAGTTGGGTACAAACAATTGAATACCTTCCCCATGTCCTCCAAACCTTTAGGGAGTTTAAAACGTTCTTGCAGCTCAGAAAAAAAAAATCTTATAGAAACTCCCTTGATTTCTTCCTGATGCTCTTTGGTACCGAGCAGGCATGAAGATAACTTTCAAAGAAAACAGGCCAGGCATTACTTATTCTGGAACTAAACCAACATCTCTCCTTTTCCTCTCATTCCAAATTATAATGAAATTAATTAAGCTGAACTATCTCCCAGTATGTAAACTATACTGTTAATTTCAGGATTACCGATACTGCTATTTCCAAAAAGTTACCTGCTCCTCCACAGAACAAAGTTACTAGCAATAAATAGCTTTTTTTTACTCTTTCTGCCTCGGAGCATCCACCCTGGGCCCCAAGGAGCCATCACGTCCGACCTGAAGGAGCCGGGTCCGCCTAAGGCTGCTCGGCGGACGCGGGCACTGCCCGGCTGCGGGAAGGCGGTTGGCCAAAGGGGCAGAGAGCGAGAAAATTCTGCCCTGGAGACAGGGAAAAGCTGTCCCGAGCCTCCCGGGGAAAGGAGGGAGCTGCCCGCCTGTTGCGACCCTCTGCCCTGCATTCCCCCCCCACCGCTTCACCCCCAGGACGCTGCCGGGGCTCCCAGGCCCGTTAGTGCCCCTCGGTGCCCGTCACGGCGCTCCCAGCGGAGGCGGCTTCCCGGCGCTGCCCTCGCCTAAGCCGACGGGGGCGGTGACCGAACTCCGACCTCCGCCGACGGGCAGCAGAGCCGCTCCCGGGGCGGCCGGACCCGGGGCACCGCGCTCCTCCCCCACGGCCCCTCAGCGTCGGGGGCGCGGCGCGCCCGCGCACGGGAAAGGGAGCGCGGGGCGGTGCGTCGGGGGCGCGCATTACCCGGCATGCAGCGGGCGGCGGGCTCGCTCCAAGATGGCGGCGCCTCTGGAGGAGTACGAGAAAGAAGCGGGCTGCGTCCCCATCCTGCACCCGGAGGTGAGGGCTCCCCACCGACCGGCGGCGGCGCCCGCCGCGGTACGGCGAGGGAGAGACGAGGCGTCCGGGCGGGGTGCGCGGAGGGCGGGAGTTTCGTCGCCGCCCCCCGCTCCCGGCCTGGGTGTGCGCGGCGGCGGGTCGTGGTGGGCAGGGCCGGCCTGGGCCGGGCCCCGGCGGGACCGTGGCCAAGGGGGGGTTGGAGGATGCGGGTGCCGGTGGTGGGGAGAGAAAAGGCCGAGGTTCGCTTCTGTGGCGGCCTCTCCGGAGAACGGCGGTCCCGCCCGGCACCGGGCAGAGGGGTGAGGCAGGCGGTAGCGGACCCCTGGCCCGGTGTCGGACCGCCGTGACCCAGCCGCTCCTCTGCAGCCAGAGCCGCCCCTGCTCGGCTCCTCAGCACCAGAGTCCCTGGACAGTATCGCTCGGCGCCCGCCCCCGCCGGCCTGGGGAGCTGCGGCCCGGGGAGCCGGGGGTAGCGGTTCGGGGGAGGAGCAGGCAGGGCTGCTCTCGCTGTTTGCCGGCACTGCCCTGCGGCTCCCCTGCAGGCTGGGCCTGGGCTGCTCCAGCCAGTGGCTGCCTGGGCGATGTGGGGTTTATTTTGAAAGGAAACAGCCCATCTTTTCTCATGTGTTTGTCAGGCAGCGGGAGGAATGTTTACAGGTAACGTAGAGGTCGTTTCGGGTCGTATTTTGGCCCTGATTTTGTATCACTCACCGTTGCCAACATCACGCATACATCCTGGAGGACTAGTCTCGTTGTTGTGAAATGGATTTTAAACAGTTCTGCAAACCTTCTGCGTGTGGACTTGTCACTTGATACATTAAGATTGTAAGAATTGATTTTTCAGCCTACGAAAAAGATCAGTGCATATGCCAGACTACAGTTTTTGCTAGACAGATGGTACTTTTTTTTTTCCTTAAACAACATATTAAATACACTTTTAGTTTTCTTGATGACTGAAGAGGCTTTATAGGCCTCTGTATGTGACTGTGTACACTACCCACTCCTCTGTCTCTCCAAACGGTGCTGGCTTATGACTTTAAAATAGATCTGTCTGTTCTGAAGGTTAATAAGCAAAGCAACCCACCACAAATAAGTGTCTTGATTATTTTTTTGTTTGTTTATTTTTTAAAGTGATGTGTGAAGACTGATGCTGCATGTTTTTCAGAGTAAGTGGAGAAGGACTCTCATTTGCAGTGTCTGATATTTTTTAGAAGTGACAGAAGCTGTTCAGCAATGATCCAGACTGTGGGATGTTGATGTTCTTTGAAAGAGAATGTTCTTAACTTGTGGAAGTTTCAAATGGGCAGTCTAAAGCTATAAAATGTAATAAAAAAAAAAAGTCCAGAGGCTGTTAGAAAACCATTGTGTTTTAAAGATTGAAGATTAGTAATTGTTCAATTAAGTCTGAGTAACTACTACATCATGAACAAAAATATCTATGTAAACTAATTATTTTCACTAATTGAGCAATTTGTATAATTTTATACTGTTCCTTTGGTGTACACAGAGGAAAGGAAAGGAAGTTAAGATACAGTGTGAGCTGTAACAACGACCTGAATCTTTCAGTATGTGATAAATATCACTTGTCTAACTCATCTTGAGGGTTTTTAATCTTATTTTTCTGGAAATGCTGGGTATCTCACTCTTATTCACAGCTGTAGTATTTACATGGCTTTCAGAGGGTGTTCCCTTAGTCCTTAAATCTCTTTGTGCACATAAGCTTTGAAAGAGAAGGTTGGTTTAATGATGGTGATGAGACTGGCTGTTAAATTTTCTGGGAGTTTATTAAAGGCTCAAGGATTCTGTACTGTAGCAGAGCTGTATTGGCACAGACCTGCCCACTGAACAATGTAGTGCCTCTGTGTGCAGTCATTTTTGAAGGTCAGGGGCCTTAATACTTGGTGATTTCCACTTTTAAGAAAATAGCACTACGTCCTTATGTAAGTAGTGATGTTGAGGCATATAATCAGTTCTTACACATAAAACTGATGCTTTTTATAGGACTGTGAAAACCTTGCTCAGTTTCTTGTGTGGGTTTTTTTTTTCTTTTGTCTGTTTTGGATTACTTTCAAAGTTCTTTGAGGAACGTTTTTGGAAGTGTTTGTTTTGATACAGGCTCTATGTTTTGCATTTTGCCAAGAGGTGCTATGAACACAATTTTTTTTTGGTAAGAAAGGTGGTCTTTGGAACAGTGAAAAACTCCTTAAATACTGGAGTGCTGGAAGACCTATTTATTTGTGAAAGGCTCAGTTTAAAGTGATGTGGGTAGTTTTGGTAAGAAATAGAAGCACTGCTAAAAACATGAATGCTTTAGGAAACTAGTGATTGGATTGCTCTTGGTGGGTTTTGTGTGGTGTTTTGGTGTCTGAGTTTGTGGGCCTCCCACATGAAAGGAGGCTGAATTTATACAATAGACTCTTGTCTCAAAGGATATTTATTCTTTCTTCATATCACAAGTTCAGTTTAATATGACAATGTAGCTCCAGCTGTTTTCTATAGAACTGTTTTAAGATTATTAGTGGAACATCAAAGCATATAAATATAATTTAAATGGTCAAGTACAGCAAATGACATCAATTGCTTGTATAATGCTCATAGAAGGATGTTAAACTGTTTGATAAATGCATGGAGAACCACTGGAGAACTGATTTAATTTGGAAAGAGTTGCTAATTATTCCAGATTATCATTTTTCCTAAAAGTTTTAGAGGAGTTAACCTATTTAAACTGAATTCCCTTTTTTTTTTTTTTTTTTTTTTCAAGAAAGATTTGGAAGTAATCATGCTTTTGTCACTAATGAAACTTTCAGACAAACAAGATGGGTAGGTACCAAGCAGGGAGAACAGAACAACTGCACAAAACTACCTAGAATTCCTGTGAAGTTATACTAGTAAAACAGTTCAGCTTAGTGCAGCCATACTCAAAGTACTCCCCTGAAGAGAAGGATCTCTGGATGTGTTTAAAGCTGTATAGATGTGATGCTTGGGGACATGGGTTAGTGGTGGGCTCAGTGGTTGGGCTCAATGACCTTAAAGGTCTTTTCCAATCCAAATGATTCTATGAACATAGGCATGGGATTGTATCATGGAATTGATTACCTGTGAGGATATAAATATGGAGAAGCTGTTTGGCAGAAGGTCCCAGTATAACACGTTGGTTTCATATATTGATTGATTATTTTGGAGGTTTTCTCAAAGGTGATTTACTGGTTGGGAACAAGGAGATTACTTTTGAGTGAGCAGATAGTAATACTAACAATGAAGTTCTCTCTTTAAAAGTCATTGATAAACAATAAAAAGTGTGGAAAAGAGTTAAGAATTATTTTAATAATGCAGTGAAAGGTTTGAAAAACTGTTCACACTATGAGAAATAATGAGTAGCACTTTTTTTTTTCTTTTTCCCCATGTGAATGCTTTCTTGCTGAGATTTAGTGCTTTATTCAGTTTATACTTAAAATCCTGGGGCTGGAAAGTGAATCAATGGGATCAAATTGAAAAGCACAAGTGGTAAATGGTGAGGATGAGTAATCATGGTAATGAAGAAAGGAGGGCAGTGGTGGATTATCCAGCTCTTGATGTTTTCAGCTCAAGTTTGGATGTCTTTCTAAAGACCCAGTGCAAGCGTTCGAATTCTGCACGTGGTTAAGTGGGTGGAGTTTCAAATCCATGAATGCAGAGGAGCTCAGACTACACTGAGGTAAGGGATTCTGAGAGTGATGTAGCCCCTCTTTATACACATGAATTCTTCAGCAGGATTGTGGATCCAAGAGAGGGAGCAAGTCCTGTGGGTATAGATCTTGGTGGGCACAGGATTGGCTGCCTGTGAGGGATGCAGAACACCTACAGTGGCACAGTGACCCTGACTGGGTCATCCCTGCTCCTGTGCTTCCTTCCCA
>JAOEGS010007364.1:26054-45796 GCA_025447755.1 Corythornis vintsioides | reverse complement strand
ATGACTGCATTGGATGCTGTGTTTTATTTGATTGTAGAGAGCCTGCTGTTTCCAGGAAAAGGAGCAAATTGGTGTAATTTCCCAACTTTCTTTTTGGCAGGCATATTTTGTCCGTCTCAATCCTTAATTCCTCTTGTAACAATTTAATAATTTGAAGATATATTGAATTATACCTTCTGTGTTACATCTTTAGTAATCAGTTATGAGTTCAAGATACCAAATTAAATTGCAAGCAACAGACAAACTGATGGTGACTTAAATAAAAAATTGCTATACACCTTTTTCTCAGCTTAACCTTTGAAAATATTTTGTTTTCATGGGAAGGCTTTTCTGACATTTTGCAGATCTTCATCCTTTGTTTTGTGGTGAAGCAGTAGAAGTACCTGTGACTTGCAATTTGCCTTCTAGTGGAGAGGAGGGGAAGTCCATGATGCTAAGCCCATGGAAGAAATCTGTTCTTAGTACTGCTTGGTGTATCTGAACCCATGCAGTAGTCTTTGCCCAGGGCCTTACAGCACTATAGGGGTGAACATTAGAAGGTGGTACTTGTAGACATCAGCATCAGGTTAAACCAGTGTTATGATTTAACCCTGGGAGGCAACTGAGCTCCACACAGCTGCTCCATCACTCCCCACCACGGGGATGGGGAGAAGAATCAGAAGAGTAGAAGTGATAATTCATGGGTTGAGATGAAGACAGTTTAATACGAAAAACAAAAGCTGTGTGTGCAAGCAAAACAAAACAAGGAATTCATCCCATTGGCAGGCTGGTGTTTGGCATCTCCAGGACAATCAGGCTCCAGCACACCCAACAAACAGTTACTTGGTCTGACTCCAGCTGGCAATTAAGCACCACGCAGCTGTTTGCTCACTTCACTCCCCAACAAAAATAGGATGGGCACAGAAGTAAAACTTGTGTGGTAAGATCTGCCTTTTCTTCATTCCCCAGCTTTTGTTGCTAAGCTCAGTGTCATGTCAAGTGGGATACACCTTTGGTGAGCTGGGGTCAGCTGTGTCCACAATTGGCTTCTCAGGCAACCCCAGTCTTCTCAAGGGCAGGGCAGGGTGAGAAATATAAAAGGCTTTGGTGCTATGTAGGTGCTAAGTACCTGTGTATGCTCAACACTTCTGCTCAGAAATGGAAAACACAGAACCATAGAAGCTGCTATGGAGAAAATCAGTTTGATCTCAACCAAAAACAGGGCATATAAGGAAATTATTCTTACTCTTTACAGAATTTAGCATGATGGTGTTCTTTGATTAATTCCCATAACTTGGAATAATTTATTACTGTAATTTCTGCGTGGCTTGTAGTATTACTTAAAGTGGATAAGTTGGCTAAGTTGAGCCTTAGGCAGTACATTTTTTTTAGCTGGTGATTGTTAAACCTATTAGGAGGGCTGTAGGTCAATGAGTTCTTATATTATGGCTTCAGTTAATAGTTTGAATGAAGGCAGGCAGCTTGGCTACAGTAGAAGTGTTGTAACAGCTGACTGGAGTAGAGCAGTTTGTTCAGAAAAGGGTGTTTCACTCTTCTATTTGAATCACTTTCCAGGTTACCTCCAGATGTTGTAAAATGCAAGTGTGATGCTGTACTGCAGTAAGATCAGAATTTGGTCTCTTGCTTTCAGAAGTCCTCCTTTTTACCCTTCTATTGTATCTTCTCACTCTGTTCTTGGCTGACCTGCCTTTAGTACTGGGGAATGGTAGGTGTTGAGCCACTTGGACAAGCACTCATCAGGCTGCACTGCTGATCAAGACTTGGGAGACAGTGTGCCTCAAATTTGGCCAGACTGAAACCTTATCAGTTTTCCTGGCAGTTCTGTGTGTCTGAGTATGTGCATCTTGTCTAACTGGTTGCATATTTTAAAGTCTTTGTAAACCAAACCTCTCCCTGCTCCCCCTCCAATGAAAAACAAAGCTTTGTTGTCAAAATTATTACTGACTGCTGCTTTTTTTTTTTAATCAGACCACATTTTACAGACTTGTTGCTAATTGGTATGTTATAGATGCAGTGGTCTTTTTTTCCAATTTTCTGTAATGTTTGGAAAGATTATAGGTATGACAGCAATTTCTAACATTTTTCATAATTTCTAGTGCAAGTTTCCTAAGAAGTTGAAAACAACATGATCTGAGTAGGTGTTAGGTCTAATACTTTTTTATTAGTGTCCTACTACTTTATGTGCAGGCTTGGAAGGCATTCTTGAGGTTTGTTGAGTCATTTAAGACATCACTATGGGAGCTCTGTCCAGATTGAGGATTCATTCAAATACATGGAAAAAAAGTAAGAACAGTAACTACTTCCCCCAAAAAAGGTCTCAGCCTGAGTTACAGAAGCTGATTGAGTGGAGGAAAAGGGCTTTATGCTGTGTGAGGCTGGCACTTCTGAAGAAAGCAGAACATAGGAGCAGCATAAGGAAAATGTAGTTAAATTCCAACTTTCAGAAGCTGTTAAAATACTGCTGTAGCAGAAGTCAGATGTCACAGGGCATTGATCTTGATTTCAAGGTGTGCTGACACCTTTGGCTCTTCCTTGAGACATCCCTATGGACTGTACAGATGTTGAAATGTAGGCTCTACTTGCCTTTCTTCGTTGCTTTTATTGCCACTAAAAATAGGTGGTAAAACAATATAAGCATCAAGAGAATAACTGAATGTTAGAGTTAGTTCTGTGTTAGATGCCTAAGTGATGTTAATGCTCCATGATTTGTTTCTTTTTTCAAAATATATGCAATTTTTTTTTAACTGAAGGTAACTCACAGTTAATAGTCATCTTTAATGAATGAATTAATTTCATATTAAAGTGTTGATTTTTGAGGTGATATAAAAAATGAAGCCATACTAACTTATCTCAGGAAGATTGCTCTTTGTTATCTGAGAAGGAAAGTGGAAAGTGTTTGTTTGAGCTCTTTTAGTCTTTGTAATTGACCTAGTGATCTTGTCACCTGCTCGGTTTCATTTGCTGTCACATCAGTTGGCTAAACTGATGGAAGGGAAGAGAACCGAGGTGGGAGAAACAAATGCAGTGGAGTCCCTGGGAAGAGATTTTTCTTTACACTTGCTATACTACTGATCAGTTTTGGCCTTGCTCTGCTGTACAGGCTGTTGTGGAGACAAGTTTTCTGCACAATCCTGAATTAATTACTGTAACCCCTGCCAGTGGAAACGTCTTGTTGCAAGAGAGCTGTCATCGCACAAAACAGAAAGTATTTTTTTTTTCTTTGTTATTATTCTGTTGAAGCTTTTGTATTGTGACCATAAGCATGGTGTTTGCTGCCAAGGTTCCCCTTTGAACCCTCTGGTTTTCTTGTTCCAGGTACGGAATATACGAGCGGTGTCGAGAGCTGGTGGAAGCCGGTTACGACGTACGGCAGCCGGACAAAGAGAACGTGACGCTTCTCCACTGGGCTGCAATCAACAACAGGATAGATCTGGTGAAGTAGGTGTTACATTTTCACTTAAAAATACACTTATAGTGTCCTTACAGACATCGATTTATTTTTCCAAGGTGTTAAATAATATTAAGTTTCTTAAAAACAGTGATAAATCTCATCTTGATCTAAGAACACCCTCAAGGAAACATCAAGCGTTCTATCAGCGCACCATCTGGCAGGAGGAGATCTCAGCCTTGTCTGCTCCCAGTTGTCAAACTGCAAGTTCTTCCTTCTAAATAAAACATACATACATGCGTGCATAGGTGTATGCATGACCTATTAAAAGCAAGGTTATATGAAGGCAAGGAAAGTTGGTCTTCTGGTCTGTAACTGCCTGTTTTGCATAACATCAAACATGCTTACTCTCTGTCCTTGATATTTAACCAAGACAAGTAATAATGTTTAATATTTGTTATTCCAGATACTACATATCAAAAGGTGCTATTGTTGATCAGCTTGGAGGAGATTTAAATTCTACCCCACTTCACTGGGCAACAAGGTGGGGAAAAGTCTGCTGGAATTTTCTGTTGTTTTGCTTAACTTGGAATCTACTGCCAACTGATTTATAAAATTGCTTATTCTATGGGAATACTTAATACAAGAATTAATTCAGACATTGGTAACTGGGCACACTGTCCATGTGGTATATTTGAGATATGGGAGCTTTCAGCATATAGTTCAGTTTTTGCCTTATCTTTCTGATATAGAGGAAAGTAACTGCTATGATAGGAAAATAACTAAAGTAAAATTAGTCTATAAGCATGGTTTACTCTTCAGAATACTGACAAAAATAAGATCTCTAAAGTTCAGCAACACTTCTGTAGATGGGGCTTGGAGTGATTTTGTGTGACATTGTCCTTGTAGTATTCTATTATGTGTGTGGATTTTTTTGAAGATGCACTTAAATAAAAACAGATTTATGATATAGATGGTCCAAGAATGATGAATGGTTGGGAAAATTCAAGACAGCCTTTGGGCAGCAGCTGCTCCTTCAGACAACTGTCTGGAAATAGGCAAGAAAGAAATAGTGTCCAAATTAATATTTCTAACTGTAGACTCCAAAAGGAGACTTATAAAATCAGCTTTGAGAACATTTAATGTACCAAAAAAAATTGTTTACTAAAAATGAGGACTTGCTCATTAATCTCTGTTGAAGTTTTTAGTTTTGAGTGTTTCTTCTTGTTACAGATCACACTCTAAATTCTGTATTGGTAGGACAAAAGCTTGATTAAATTTCCTGGTGTTCATAGCTATGATCTGTTGTTCTGTGAAGCATTGTTCACAGCTGCTTCTGACTGATTGGAAAGGTCTTTTCCTCATGTCAGAAGCCATGTACTGACAGTTAGACACTGTGTCTACAAGAAGGATATGCCTGTGCTCATTAAGCCAAACCTGTGTGTAAGCTTTTAATGTAGTGTGAAGGGAGTGTAGACCTTCAGTTTTCTTTCTATACTTACTACTTTTATTTTACCACTGTTTTTGATAGCTGTCTTTATGCTCTACAACATGTTTAAGCGTGTTGCATGATGACTGCATTGGCTGCCTTGAATTTGCTTGTATGAGAGAGTTTGCTTAGTTGCAGAATCAGATAATGACAGTTGCTTTCAAAGTTTGAGTCAAGTATGGATTTAACTGGTGTAATTAACTGCCAAACGTATTTCTGGTATTCAAATGTCAATTGTTTTTCCATGTGCAGTTACTCAGTTGTCTGTTTTTCTCTGTTCTGGTGCATTAGACAGGGTCACCTATCCATGGTTGTGCAGCTGATGAAATACGGCGCAGATCCATCACTAATTGATGGAGAAGGATGTAGCTGTATTCACTTGGCTGCCCAGTTTGGACATACTTCAATTGTTGCTTACCTGATAGCAAAGGGACAGGTAAACTTTAAGTAATACCATATTTGAACACATTCCACTTAAAACTGGAGTGGGAAAACAGTTGAAACCTATACCTGTCATTTGGGAAATGCAAAATATTTGCCTGACTAAACATAAAAATAATTCAGTGTCTTTTATTGTAGACTATACTACTGATGTGCCACCTGCAAACTTAATTGCCTCTAACTGTGGTCTGAGTACTTGAACTTCTAATTCATACCTGTGTAGTATATGGAAATTCTAGCATTTATTCTTTTACCATTCTTTATTTCTAAATAATGTAATCCTTTAATCATTGACAGTGACAGTGATAGCAAATATCTTAGAATCCTTCATAGAATCATTAGGTTATACATGAGTAAAGGATCTAATGACAAGGAGTTGTCACCAGTCATCACTTTTTTGACACCTCAGTTCACAACTTGTAGTTATTGCTGTTACTAATTCCGTATATGTGTAAATAAAAAAAACACCTAAACAACAGAACAACCAAAAACCTCCTTGATAACCTCTTACACTACTGCTACAAGGAAGACATTCACAGTGCTGATGGTGCACAACTGGAACAAGTTGCCCAGAGCAGTTGTAGAAGCCCCATGCCTAGAAACATTCAAGGTCAAGTTAGACAAGGCACTGAGCAGTCTGATCTAAAAGATGTCCCTTAAATACTGTCCAGTCTTAAATACTGCTTCTCATTGCAAACCTTCTATTTACTGGATCTTGAGCAGGCTTACTTATCTCACCAAGTTGTTTTTTTTTCTTTTCCTTTTTTAGGATGTAGATATGATGGATCAAAATGGAATGACACCTTTAATGTGGGCAGCTTACAGAACACATAGGTAATTTCTCTCTAGTCTTTACTTTCTCTTGATATTAACTGTCATATAGTAGTGACCTGTTTTGATTTCTTGGAAAGTTTTTTGTTTGGTTGGTTGAACTAGTCAGTGTTCTTTCCACAAATGCCACTTCATTTTCCTACATTTATGATTGGGGTGAGTTAACCCCAGTAGGCAGCTCAGCACCACACAGCTACCTGCTCACTCCTGCAGAGCAGGACAGGGAAGAAAAACAGCAGGGTTAAAGTGAGAAAACTTGTGGGTTGAGATAAGAGAGTTGAATAGGTAAAGCAAAAGCCACATGTATAAGCAAAGCAAAACAAGGAATTCCTTCACTACTTCCCATCATCAGGCAGGTGTTCAGCCATCTCCAGGACAGCAGGGCTGTAACATTTACTTGGGAAGGTAAATGCCATAGCTACACACGTTCCTCCCTTCCGTTTTCCTCTTAGGTCAGGTAGAGTCAGCTCTCCTGGCTGTGCCCCCTCCCAAACTTGTGTGCACCCCCAGCCTGCTCACTGGTGGGGCAGTGTGAGAAACAGCAAAGACCTGGATGTGCAATGGCTGTCAGCAACACCTAGAGCACGGGTGTCTTAGCAACACTGCTTTGCTCACAACTGACACAGCATCACAGGAGCTATTGTGAAGATGACTAACTTGATCCCAGCCAAAACCAGTACAATGACCTCCTCAAGAGAGAGTACTCACAGTATGAACGTTCAGTTTATAAAGTAAATCTTTCCATGGAGATGATTGGAAAAAGCTGGTGTAAAATAACACTCTTCCAAAGAGCAGATTTGTCTGAATTAGATTCCTGCTTGAAAGGGCCTCTCTCCATTGATTGTTGAGAGGAACATATGCTAGATTTTATGAATACCTACCATTACCAACATTATAATCCTATTTCATTTTCATCTTTTGGAATATGGAGTGGAAACAGAACATGTTTTGAACTTCAGTTGTTACCTGCCAAGTATATAACCATGTGCATGCTTTTACAAATCCATACTGTTAGGTTTTGGTAAATGTAAATACAGAATTGACTAACAGATGTGTTTCATGACAACCCAGAACAAACTGTCCTACTGAGCTCTTTTAAAAGTCAAAGGGAATGTGGTTACTTTTTGGTGGGATGGGAATTTGAGCCATTCATAGTCATCAGCAAAAAACTGTCTCTTTGCTATTACAATGTTCTTTGTAGAAATTGGGCTCATTAACAATAAGTTGGTAGATATTTGAGTTCTGTAGATCTAACAAGAATTTTCTTTTCTAGTGTGGATCCAACCCGATTACTACTCACGTTTAATGTTTCTGTTAATCTTGGAGACAAATATCACAAAAACACAGCATTGCACTGGGCTGTGCTAGCAGGAAATACTACAGTTATTAGTCTTCTGTTAGAAGCTGGAGCTAATGTTGATGCTCAAAATATTAAGGTAATCACTTGGTCTGTTTTTATTGTAAATAGTTTGAGGCAGAAATAACAGAGCCTATGATAAATCTGAAGAATAGATTATTATTGTGGGTATGGTGGGGTTGTGAAGATGGAGCAAAAGCCATGAATGAGAGGATCAGTTTTTCCCAACATTGATGCATAACCATTATATCTGCACCTTCAGAAGTACTCATGTAAATAATTTACCAGTGGTTATGTGCAAATATGTGGGAGTGGGCTCTTTTTTACTCCAGAACTTATAAGTTGCCTGATCACCAGAACCTCTTAATGATTCAGAATTAATAGAGCCCATAATAGAGCATATGTTAGACCATCCAAGTAACTTTTGGAATTTATACCATAGACTTGAAATCTGTAAGAGCTTCTCCAGCACTGGAAGGTGCACCTTTTGAATGTGGTTTTATCCATTGCCTCCAGACTGTTGTCTGTGTGAGATAAGGTGCACTTAACCACCTCTTTCTTCTGTGGTGTCAGAGAAAAATTCGCTTTTACAAAAAGAAAACTCCATTCAATTTAGCTTCAAATATTTGGGATTTTTCCATTTAGGAGTGTTACAGAAAATACAGCTGTAAATCTACATTTATAAAATATTAAATACTTAATAAAATCTGTTTGATCTTTCACCATTTCCACTACTGATTAAGGTGGCCAGGGCCTATTTTGCTTGGCCACAAGTGATAGAAATATGCTAAAATAAAATCAATTTTTCTTGAACAGCATGGAACAGTCTTTTTAAGGGTGCAGTCAAATATTGTTAGTAGCTTTCTAGGTCCTGCTTCCACTTCAGTCTATCAGAAATACAGATGATCATGAGTGAAAACTCATTAGAAAAGTCATGTGGATTTTCACATGTTTGAAAAAAATCAACTAGCCTCTTGCATGTACTGGTGTGAATATATCATAATTATTCCTGGTCTGTAAGGTCAGTCATGTGGATGAATTACACTTCTAGTCTCATTTCCTGTAAACTTGTAAAGTTGTTTCTCTATGCTACTTAATGGTAAAAGTTAAGGTATTTTTGTGGGGGGAAAAAAAAATCATTGTGTCATAGCTACCTTCCCTTGCAGACTGATTAGTGTCATCAGAGTTTTAACCTTGCCTACATTTCTGGACTTTTATGAAATCCACAAGAAATCCACAATAAAAAATTGTATGTTGGCCAAATAAAAAGTATCTGCTGGCCTGAAGCAGTTCATGGTCTCTCCTTCTTTATTGACAGACAGCAGCAGTCAGTAGAAAAATAGGTTTTTGAACCTGCTGGATCATGATATCTTTCCAGTCATGCCAGAAGACATGTGCCTGGTTTCTTTAATCACTGTGGTGGATTCTAGGTTTCTTGCATGCCTTCCTGGGTTTCTAAGATTTCAGAGGATGAAAATCATTCTATCAATGACAGTTTTCCATCCTGCCAGTGGTTTTATAACAGATGCTAACTTGGGTGATAGTAAACATTTAGGAAACTTAAGAATGTGATTGATTTTTTCATAGGTGTATAGAAATTCAGTTTTGTGCTTCTGCTTTGTTCAGCAAAATAGTTTTCTTTGAGCCCAAGGCAGGTTGTTAAGTGGTCTGACTCCTGTTTCCCCAAATATAAAAAGAATCATGAAAGGCTCCTTCCCCCACGTAGTCAATTCCAGATTTCTGCAGCACTGTCTAGCAAAGTCCTTTTCTCAGATAGTCCAGTGGAATTGACCAAGACTGGTGGTAAGACAGCTAAGGTTAAGAAATCCATTGGTTTCTGTTCATCTGATTCAAATGATGGTGTCTGAAATCCTGGGTGCAAGCTTTGATCTTGCTGTCATCAGCCCTAGGCAGTCTGTGATAGAAGGGTGTGTGCTGGTGCCCACCAGGGTTGGGACCACACTGGAACCAGTGACCTCAGTGAGGCACTCTTGGACTTGCATGACACTTTGGGAAGTGGATGAACAATAGCACTCTTACTCTGGAATAAAGCTTGATACAAGTAGAGGGTTTGTCCTCTTTGTGTTATTTATCCTCTTTATTTTGTGCTGTACAAGAAAATAATACTTCTGTTTTGGTAATAATTTCTTTTTCCTTTTTGAGAACTGGACTATAGACAGAGGCTGCTTTTCAGCAGTCCTAGCAGAGTGTGTGGGGGGGTTTGTTTGGTCGAGTTTTTTATTATTTTGTTGTTGTTAAGGACATTATTTTGCCACACCAGTAGACAAATTGGGCAGAGGAGGACAGGGTGTCATGGGGAGTCAGCTTACCACTGGGGGTTGGGGGGAAACCTTTAAACTGTAGTTAAATGTAAACAGCAGCTCATTCTTTACTGTAGAGTGATAGAGACTTGAAAGAGCTCTTACTGTTTAAGAACAACTTTTTTAATTTATTCTTTTTTAAAATATGACATTGAATCATTGAATGGACTTTAGGTGTAGTTTTTTTGATTATGCAGTGTATCTGTAGGCTTGTCTGTGGAAGTCTACATATAAAGTTCCCTGTGGTAATGACTCTTCAGATGATTCTTTCTATTTAAACACGCTAAATATATACTGTCGAAGCCTTATAGCTTTCTGGCAAACTAAATGTGTTACTAGATTAAGTTTGCCTATTTTTATTCTTTTTGTTTTCTGCCTTCTAAGAAAGTCAGCCATCTACCACCCCTGGCAATACCAGGAAATTATTAAAATGGCCAGATGATGAGACACGGTCAAAGACTTCTTTAAAGCTCCCTCAATCTTTTTATCTAGGCAGTTCCTAGGTGTCTCATGGCCCTCTAGTGGAAGGGATGCTCAGCTGGACCCCAAGACAACTGCAGGATTTACTTGGGAGATCAACTCCCAGAGGGGGATTGCTTATCCACAGGTAATCTTTACAGTCTGGATATATAAAGTGATATTAAAACAGCAGCATCTCTGGAGATTTCCAGATATTAGCAATTCAAGGTGCTGTTAAATTTGTGATGAAGCAGACACCATAGTTTGAGATCAAGCATTTCTGTTGAGGATAGAGTTAACTTAATCTGTTTCTTAAAACATCTGGCTAAAAATCCTTGAAGCCAAGTTAAGTCAAGGTTTTTTTTTTGGTTTTTTTTTAGCCCATTTTGCTAGTTAAACTTCTCAAGCAAGAGGAGCCTGAGGTCCCATCAAGCAACAAAAATCTTCACCTCATAATCTGTAGTCTGTGCTATTTACTTTCCTTTTAGAGATTTGGAGCAAGATTTCAAAGGCAAAAATGACAGTTAAGTACTTCAGTTCCCATTGTCTTTCTATGGGATATAGGTAGCTAACTGTACTTTTTAATCTTTGAAATCTCTTCTGTCTATAGTAATTATTGCCCTTTCTGGGTAATTTCAGTTTCTGGTACCTGTCTCACTTTTTTTTTAGGAGGGGGCCGAGCGATGGAGGATTCAGCCATTTTTCAAGCCTCCATGAATGGTTTGTTTAGGAGGGGAGTTAACTCCAGTAGAAGAGAGGAGGAGTCAAATGCAAAACTGAAGCTGGAGGTACCTGCAATTGGTTGTCTCTTGCCTCCTCTGTAATTTTAGACCCAGTTGATACTTTTCATTTAGCTCTCTTCCTAAATGTTTAAAAAGCAATACAATCAAATCAACTTTGGTAGGCACCTTTGGCCCTGTATCCCTCTGTGTCTCTCTTTTGCTTTGTCTGTCAGTCCTCTCTGAAAGCAGAAAAAGAGCATGGACTGTTGCTGGCTTAGCACCCAAAGTACATGAAGCACAAGCTAAGCATAAAAACTCAAGAGTTTTAGAATAAGTTGGACATGACTAATGAGTTTATTCTTTTCTATTTTCTTCCTAGGACTTCAGTAACTGATGAATATAAGAACATTAAGCTTGTAGAAAAATTTCTTACAGAAACATTCCATGATATTAGTAACTTAACTCTGCCAAAATGTCAGAGAATTAACCAAGTAGTCAGGCTTTAGTCTGGGAGAGTTTCCATGATCCAGTCACGAGTTCTTCTTTGCTTGATTTCTGCTGCCTGTCAATAGCTGAGAGGGAAGCACAGTGTTTCATTTACAGAGTAATAGACTGTGTGTAGAACAGTAAAACACAGATGTGTTATGCCAAAGGCAACAATTACTGTGATGTCAGAACATATATATTGTCAGGATCACACATTCAATGTTGTACTTGTCCACGCATGTATAGTTGCAAGAGAATGTAAAAGACCAAAAGGAATGAATGATGTTTGGTGTCAAATAAGCTGCAGAAAACGTATGCCAGAACGTAGCTTAAACTCATTTAAAATGTGTTATTTTTTACCTTACAGTTTTCTGTTTCAAAAGTATTCTCAATGCATTTTATTCTTAAATTGGATATTTCTCACTTCTATACTCCTGGCAGGGAGAATCACCACTTGATCTAGCAAAACAGAGGAAAAATGTTTGGATGATCAATCACCTACAGGAAGCAAGACAGGCAAAGGGATATGACAGTCCATCCTTTTTGAGAAAACTAAAAGCTGATAAGGTAAGAAGCAGCATAACACATAAGACAGTTCCTGTAAAAGAAATAAATAAAATTATTGAATTGTTGTAAAATATTAGGAGTATTTTTTCTTCCCCATACACTGGAGATATGTAAATATAAGAAATAACAAAAATCTGTGAAGAATACTTCCCCTATGCCAAGCTTCCTGAAAATGTGTTTGTGACTATCTGTTTATTGTAGAATAATATGATACAGTCTGTTCCTGAAAATTGAATTACTGATATTTGTTTCTATATAGGAATTCCGTCAGAAGGTGATGCTGGGAACTCCTTTCCTAGTAATTTGGCTGGTTGGGTTTATTGCAGACCTAGACATTGATTCTTGGCTCATTAAAGGGCTGATGTATGGTGGTGTTTGGGCTATGGTGCAGTTTCTTTCAAAGTAAGTGTTTTATCAGGATGTTCTCTGTTTAGTGTGCACATAAGAAGTGTTTTGCTGGAATCTTTATTAAATAAGTTGACTTTCTATTTTATGTGAGTTTTTTGACATGCAATATTTTTTTTTATAGGAGTTTTTTAATTAAGTGGGAAAAGTCCTGTGCAGCTTTGGCTCTTGTAATGCCCTGTTGTCTTATAAATAGCTGTGAAATTACCTGTGATGAATCCCACTGAGCTAGTAGAAGCTAACAGCAGAACAGAAATTCAGTCATTCTCCAGAGGAGGGTGCTGAATGTCTGTCTACAGAGTTACTGGTATGAATTTTAAAGAAAACAGTCAAGGGAAAAGTCACTAGAAAGGAATAGAAAATAATGTGTCTGCCAGTTTGCTGTTAAAATCCTATTTTTAAAAGAATTTAAATACCCAAAGGCATCTCTGCTTTGCTTTTTGTTGTCATGTATAGAAAAATAGAACATCTCTTCATACTTAGGAGCTTTCTGCTTTTCTGGCACTGAATGTCATGTCTATTAGAACCACTTGCTTCTCCTTCCTTTCCATTTAAAGAGGAAAAGAAAATATATCTGTTCCTTAAGGCAAGTTCATAGAATCTTAGTGAACACTGGGAGGGGGTCAAAGGGGCATCAAGCTGTTGTCTATTCAAGATCTTGGAGATGATCTGTTTAGTCTTATTGTCATCTCTGAGGCTGTGCAATCTGCTGACCTCCTCCCACAGGTAGTTCACTCAGTAATGTGAATCCTCAACCACGTCTCCTGTTAGCAAGGACAAGATTTCTTCAAGTTTCTCAAGATCTATGTTTTGTCAAGTTTTATATTTTGGACCTATCTGACACATGTTCAGTATTAACAATCTTACCCTCGCTTTCCCTTTGCTTGATATGTATTGTAAATACTTTTGGAAATCTTCACAAAACCCAGGTTTAACCAAAACCTTTGCTCTAGTACTAGTAGTATTTTCTTTTCCTGTTGAATTTTAGCTAAACTTGCTTAGCTATGTTTTCCTCCCTATTTCTTTCACAAAAGAGAATGCACAGAAAACACTGAGACATTACTGCTGTATGTCCAAACATACATTTGCTTATTACTTACCATCTTAGCTCATCTTCCTTATGTGATTTTCTCAAAATACCTGAGAGAACTCTGTTAGAAAAGAGGCAGTTACTGCCTAGGAGTAAAAGAGTAAGATGGAAACTACTCAGTGCACACATTTGTCTGTGGCAGCCTGGAAGGCAGCACCAGGACAAAAAGTAAAATGCATCAGTATAAGGATGTTTAGGCAGGCAATGGAAGAAGTTTTATTTCAAGAAATTTAGCAGTTGAGAGTGTGACTTTTGGTGTGTTTAGCAATTTTTCCTTAAATATGGAGTTACCTATTCACTGACTTAGTTTATCTCAACTAAATTCAACTTTACTCAGAACATTCTTTAAAATGAAAAAATATACAAAGATAAAAATATTTCTGATTGCTTCATTTTTAATTTCTTTAAAATAAAATAGTAGCATTCTATCTTAGAACTTGGCAAATCTAGTGATATGGAAAATTATTTAATCTGGGTTTTTCCCAACTTTCTATTGGCAGCTGTAACAGAAGCAAAGGATTCAAAAATATTTCAAGTATGTAGGTTGTTAACACTAAAATCTCTTAAGCTTTTTGCTTACCAAAGTAATTTTAACATGTAATTTTCATTGTATGGATTTCCAAAATAACTTTAGCACTAAAGATACAAACAGTATCTGTGCTGTAGGCTAAGAATCTCACAGGTTTCTAACTGCTTTCCCAGTGTAGCATTAGCATGAGTGTTTACTCATTCTGTCTTCCTTGTCCATTTCTTGACATTCACTTCAAAAGCAAATATACACTTTTTAATTAAATATCTATCAGTCATATCCTTCATCTGGACAGGTCAAAACCAGGAATTTCTTCTGACCTCTGAAGATTAAAGTGAGGAAAATGGTTTTATCATGTATTTTGTAATATCCCAGGCAGTATATATTTTAATGAGAAATGTTTTTCAGAAGTAGTAGTTCAGGGTTTTCTTTTTATAAGTCAAAAACTTACCATGTGACATTGTTCTCAATTTCCAGGTCGTTCTTTGATCACTCGATGCACAGTGCATTGCCTCTTGGAATATACTTGGCAACAAAATTCTGGATGTATGTGACGTGGTTCTTCTGGTTTTGGAATGATATCCTTATTTGTGTATAGTAATAAGTAATATTTTAATAGTATCAGGTAATACCTAGATATATCCTACATATAAAAGTAATAAAAAATGTTAAATGTCTGTCTCCTTTAAACATTGCTTTCTGTATTGATAGTCATTACTTTATTAGTTTTAAAATGTGCATGGTGTTGCTTTACTTCAGGAATGAAAGATCTGCCTCAATATTTAAAATTTATGATGCACGTTGTCTTGACATGTGCCCATGTGACCTGAGATGACTGCTGTTTCACATTTGAAAAACCCACACATGAAAATATGGTAGTTTTTAATAAAACCGAAAGAAAAAGAATTTAAAATTCTATCAATATTAGCATGACTATGTTTGAAATGTTTATTTAGAAATGCTGGTCGTACTACCACTCTCTCTGCCTGGCCTGATTTACTCTTTTTACTCAATGAAATTTACTAGTAACTGCAGAATGGAGAAAGTGAGTACAAAATGAATATGAAAAGCATTTTTAAAAGCAGTAGTTAAAAATGGAGATATACTTTTCCAGTCTGTTCTTTTTGTTAAGAAAACCTGACCTTTAACAAACAGTAAAACACAAGTTTCTGAGGTATTTATAGTAACTATACTGTAACTTGATCTTTGAGGTTTTTTTGCCACAGGATGTTCATTGTCCACTCTAAGTAGCAACCATAGAAAATTAGTTACCCTAATAAACTGACTTCAGAATGTCAATAAAATACTGCTTTTGTAATTTAAGGTTCGTGCCTCAAATCCTTTGCAGCAGTTTTTGTACACACAAGTAGTAGTCTAAAAACTTCAGTTACTAATTGCCTTCATTAAAGCTGACACAATTTTCTGACAAGCAATTTTAGAGACTTAGTGCTTGAGGCCATCTTCCTTTAATTGGTGATTTTTAATTGGAAGTCTTTGTAATAAGATTCCAAAGTCATTCTTCTTCTGGAAAATTGCCCTGTAGCTTTATTGGAAAAAAAAAAAAAAAAAGGAATTGCATGCCAACTCTATTTTTGTAGCATGAGGCACAGCACCGTGGTTGGAGAAAGGATTCTTAGGTTTTTACATCTTCATACTGTTATTTACAGAAGATCAGAGTACTGCCTTATGCTCTGTAATGTTCAAGTGATAAAACCTGTCTTGGTGGTTTTCACAAATTCTGACCATTTTTTGCTGAGGAAAAAATCTTTCTAACCTTTCTAACCCACAAATTGCCTTATTGGAAGTTTATAATATAAATAATATAAAGGTCACTGTTGCTGTGAGTGTTACTTTAATAATGAATAATTTAATATTCAGGTATGTGGTAAGAGTTTTCATATAGATATGTTGAAGGTGTCTGGAAAATTACCTGGTCTTCTGGGTGTGAGCCTAATGAGACATCAAAGGGGAGGTGAAACAATGTATGATAAAAAACCCAAGCAGAACCAAAGATGAGCAGTGCACTTTCTTGAATTTCAGGGTGTTCACATGAAAAACAAGTCTATAAATTCTAAGGGTTAATGGTGTGTCTTCTAAAAGACCAATCTTGAGAGTAAATTCAAACAATTGAAATGAATCTAGTATGCTGAAGTTTTTGTAAATGTTTCTATTCTAGTTGCTTTTTCTCAGTAGCTTCTGAATCTGGTATATTTTTTACAATTCTATTAGTCTTATATGCAGGGTTTTGTAATGCAAACACACAATGTATTAAAGTTTCTTTACAGTAGTTCTAATGACTACTGAAACAGAAATATCTAAATTACTCAGTGTACTGTAATGTGGGTTTGAGAGCGAGTAATGTGTACTGTTTGCTTGGATTATGTAGAGGCTTCTGCTGCCACAGCTTTGTCAAATAGGGCATCTCCTTGCAGTTATGACTGACAGCTGACATGCATCTTTAGTCAAGTTGGTCAAGTCCTCTGCAGGCTGATCAGGGCAGACACCTTTTGTAGAACAGTCATGTCTGAAGTATTTAGCTTTTCAACAGCATTGCTAAGAAATGTCTTTACATGGTGGTTGATTCAATCAACGCTTGCAGAGAATACTAAATCCTGTGGTTTTGTAAGTAGTAGATGTATGATAAAAATAACTTTAATTGTGTTAAGATACGGGTATGGCCTTATAATAGGACCAGGTTTCAGACAGTACTTTTCTGGGAGATAAGTGGTGTTGGGACGTGATTGCCACACAACATTGCAGCACAATTCCTTCTATGGCTAGAAACAGCCCTTTCTGTCATCTAATGGGAATTTCAAACTACTGAAGACACAGGCAGTCAAATGGCTATTTTATAAATAGAGCTCTGAAATGTTTGTTGTGAAAACAGGAAATACTTCTAAGAAGATAAATTTCATTTACTTAAAAGGGGAAAATAATTGCAAAAACTGAACTGTTATTATTCATTCTTTAGAAGGGTAAGTGCCTTAGAAATGCCTCATGGAGAATAGTATTTTAAAAAGTTAAATTTTCAAGTGTCAGCAATTGAAAATACTGAATACCAAGCAAGTTCTTAGAGCAGCACTGAATTTTGTAAAATCAGAAGGCAATGATGAATCATTGGGCATTCATAAAATTTCATTTTATTTAAACTTTATTTCAGAATTATCAGGGATTATTTTCAAGATTAAATTTGATATTAAGCTTTGGATTCCTTGACTTCAAACACATCTGAATTTTTTCTTTATACACCTGCCATTCCTCGCTAATAGTGTTGCACTTTTCTACAATTTTGGAAAGTCTTGGAAATCTGACCCAGGAATCATCAAAGCCACGGAAGAACAAAAGAAGAAGGTAAAGCCATGACATGTGAAACTTGATCTTCAGCAGCCTGCTAACAGTTGATCAGAGTAGCTTGCTTTTTAAGTGCATGAAATTTCAATACATAATTATATGCCAAAAGGTCTAATACATTGACAGGTTTTCCTTTCACTTCTCATCCAGGTTTGTTTTGCTTTGTTTTTATATTTGGAATATATATATTCAAGTGCTTACTGGTTCAATTATGTTTAGGTCATTCTGAGTAACAAAGTCACCACTTAGATTTTTTAAGATAAAAAATTTACCAATCGGGTGAAAATAAAAATGTGAAGTTTCTGAGTTTTGCCTCTCTGAAACATATGCCCCATAAGTGTTAGTTTCCAGACTTTAAAGCACCTCTAGTATCAGACTGACTGAGGATAAAAATAACCAAAACTCCAGACAGTCTGGGATGGATTTCTTTTTCTTTTCATTTAAATATTGGGGGGGGGGGGGAGAAATGGGTCACCTAATAATATCTTTCTAAGACTTTAGAACACTATTGTTAGCATTTCTGATTTATGTGGGTTTTTTTAAGTACATTGTCCTCAGCACATTGCAAAATCTTGCAAGCATCAGAAACATTTTGTTTGTTTCATTTTGGGCAAGTTTCCTAGAAGCTCAGATCCCACCAAATGTGAGTTTTTTGTTCTTTTACTTCATGCTCACTTGGGAAAATACTTGTGGATTGACATCAGACACTTGGAATTAAGGCCTTATGTTGAGATAAGCGTATCAGGGAATGGTTTGGGCTGGAAGAGACCTTGGACATCATCTACTTTCTACCCATGTGCCCGGGCAGGGACACCTCCAACTAGACCAGGTTGCTCAAAAGCCTCATCCAGCCTGGACTTGAGCACACCCAGTGATGGATCATCCACAAGTTCCCTCTGCAACCTGCTCCAGTCTGTCATCACCCTCACAATTAAAATCTTACATAATAGCTTTTAAATGCTGGTTCTGATAGCTTAAGTGATTTTTCTTTTCTCTGCTAGATTATTCCTGAGTTGATAGTCAACGTGCAGATTTACTTTTGCAAGTTCCTTTTCTGTTACTACAAATTTGCCAACATAAGGTCCAGACCAAACTATCTTCCTTCAACTGCATTAAATTAAACAGAGTCAGCAACTGCACTTTGGTTTGGATTTAGCAACTTGGACACAGTTCATTTGATCTGCTTGCCCAAGCGTGGTTACAACAGCCTTGCTGAGCTCAATAGCAATTGTAAACTGCAACTTCTTCAGTCAGACACATATGGCTGTGAGTGGTTTGGATGTCTTTGCTTTGGATTGCAGCTAACCAAAGTGTAAAATGATCTATTATCAGGGTAGAAACCACTGTAGGGTGTGTGTTTTAACCTTTGCAGTGTGCTGCTTCCTCATGGTTTTGTAATTTGTCTCTAAATGTTTTATGTTGAGTTAGCCTTTAACTTTGGAATAAGCAACCAGAAAATTCTTTTAATTCCGGATGACCAAGTTAAGTATGTTTGGAAATGTGTAGTAAGCAACAACTTCAGATGTTTATTCTACTGCTATGTCATGTCCATTCTTCTGTGTTACAAAATAACCAGTGACTCTTAAAACAAACAAATAATAAATAAACAACTTCAAGTTTGCAAATCAAATATTAATAGTCCAAAAAGCACAGAAAAGAGATTCAGTGTTTACAGTCCACAAAAAATATGACTCTTAACTGGAATATTCCTAGGTCCCTGTGCTGTCCTCTTTAAGGAGAGTTGCATTAAGTGGTTATCTGGTCTCGTTCAGTTATGTTCTCCTGAGCCTTGGGGTCTTGCCTGTTGACAATGATGAGCATCACACCATGTACATTTCTTTATGCATCCCTTCATTCATCTGTGCTGTATGCTCCCACTGAAATCAAAGGAACTGTTTATGAAATTGTCCAAAATGTGTTGTGTGAAATTGTCTAAAGTATCAAAAGCTGCACCAGCAGCATTGAAATAAGGGTGGATATGTCTCGTGAGGTTTTCCTTTCTGTTTATCTGGTTTATTTGTTCTTCTGTGGGAGGCCCTTTATTTCAAGTTATTAAGTGTAGTATTTTGGGGGAAAACTTCTGCAGCTGTAGTCAAGATAACCACCTTAGTGGTTGTCATCTAAATCAGAAAGTTATGTTTATATTTCTATGGAGAGAAAATAGTTGTAAGGACTGTATTCCTGCTTCTGCAGTTAGAAGCCACCTTGATGCACACAATATATGTAGTTTGAAAGAGAGCAGTAGGTCAATCTATTTGCCATTAGGCTATTTATGCTGAGCAAATTCCTTCTGGTTTAAGAAAGGC
>JAOEGS010007364.1:11527-25954 GCA_025447755.1 Corythornis vintsioides | reverse complement strand
GGCAAAAGATGGTTTCAGGATATTTTCCATATGTTGCAAATGTCATTTAAGTGTCACATGGCATGATTTCAGCTGCTGAATTTTTAAAATTGTTGGAAACCATTTAATGGAATAATAGGCTTCTTCCTTTCCAACAATGAAGTGGGTACTGAAGGAATGTGCAGAATAGAGAAAAAACCCCTATCTTTCAGTGTGAAGCTATAGACATGCTTTAAATGATACCTGCTTCTGTGTGTCACTTGACCAGGAAGTACAATATCATCTCTAAGTGGAGGTTTGGTTTGCATTATTTCTTTTTTGAACCTTTAACATCTGAGGAAAGAGTTGAATACACATTTAGTGGTTTTGATGGGTTACCTCTGGGAAGAAAGTCTTGATTTTTAGACTGATCCTGCTAGCTACTTGTATTTATGCTGCTGTTTGGAAATTCAGCTGCATTCATTTAAATAGGTTTAACACAGATTAGTCATTATCTAATCACTGTGTGGATGTATCAAAACTAATATAAGCTTGCTTTATCTCTAATTAAACCTAGATAGGCTAGGAATAAGCATAAACTAGAAATATTTTAGAAACAAATGTGCATATTGATTTAACAAAGTAGGTTTCAAGTCAGTTTCAGATTAAGTTGGGGTTTTTTTTGGTGTAGAAAATACCTGATATGGATATTGTTCACAGCTTTGCCTCTGCAAAACAGCTATTGCCATGGTTGGCAGCATTTGTTTATATGCTAAATTCTAATATTTTTTTTCTTTTTTTTTTTTTCTGCAGACAATAGTAGAACTTGCAGAGACGGGAAGTCTGGACCTCAGTATATTTTGCAGTACCTGCTTGGTAGTGTATTTTTTATCAGTTGCAGCACCTATTTGTTTACATTATTTTTTAATGTTAGGCCAAACTTAGCTGTTCCAGTACTGAACACATTTTTAGCTTTAATAATGCAATTTCAATAGCAGAATTTATTTATAATCTTTCATTTAAGCAGAGTTTTCAATAAATAATATCTCTCTAGACTAAATAATATCTCAAAAAAAGCCCTGCAATAATAAGAGGGGGGAAAAAATTATCATTGTGGAAATAAAGTGTCAATGCTGAAATCTCTTTGTCCATTATATCTACAAAAGAATTGTGTGTGTATACATATATATCCCTGAACATCTTAATAGCAGTTCTTTTTTTTAATTGCCATTTTATATTTATTTCAAAACATAGCCTTTAGAGAAAAAATGTTTGGATTAAATTAGCATTTTAAATTCCACTTTCACTTTATAAGTCCTGTTTTTAGAAAATAAAAAGTTTCTATTAGAGCCCAGTTATGAATAAGTTCAAACTCAATAATAATAAAATACTCAATAAAACTCTTAATATCTGGAGGTGATAGAATAACATTTTACTGGGAGGGGGACAACAGCAAAATTTGCATGTAAATAGAAGGGGTTTTTTTACAATATTTCAGGGTTTTTTGCTTTTCTGAGCAAATGTTAATCCCTGTTACAGATACGGAAGCCCGTGAGGTCCAAACACTGCGGTGTATGCAATCGATGTATAGCCAAGTTTGATCACCACTGCCCCTGGGTGGGTAACTGTGTAGGTGAGTAGTTTGCTAAAATAAGATGTTGTAAAGATGGTAAAAGCTTCTGAAATGGACCCTGGCTGTTGTACAGGGTTTTGTCTGTTCTCATTCCACGGTGAAAGTGACTTGTCTTCTGCCAAAGTCTGAGAAAAACTGCTGAGGACTTTTGGTAGGAGGAAAAACATTTTTAATATTGAGCTTATGTTTGGTTTTGGTTTTTTTTTTTTGTACCTGTGATTCTCTGTATTAATTATATTGTCTATTATTATGTACTTATCCTCAAAATTGTTCTGTGTCTAATTCAGTTTCCTGTGTATATATTTACATTAACATAAACTTTAGTAATTAAAAGATGCAAAGCTTAACTGCATTTTAATGTCTGCAGGAAAGGCATGTATCAATTTCATAGCTGACTATTATCCATTATGTAAGAGAAAATGTTTCATCTTTCCCAATAACTTTCAGTAATTTAATGGGAAAGTATAGGTATTAAAAAATGTCATGATTATAGCAGTTAGGTACAGAATGACTTTCTATTGAGGTATTATCCTCTTTTTGACCCCCCCAAATAGTCTTTTATTCTCCCCAGTGATGATGAATGGGATAGATATAGAGCAGGAATAAAGTCTCTAAATGCTACTATTCCTTCTCATATTTCTTGAGAAAATTACTTGTAAGTCATTAGTATGCAGGGAACTCTAAAGACTTCACAGCTAGGAAATGAGTGCAGCTTGCTTCATGTTTGTTTTTTTAGGATACAAACAGAGGTCCTTTAATCTTGGGTAGGAATTAGGACCTCCATTCATTGACAGCTGACAGCCAATAAATTCTTTATTGTATTCCTTTCAGAGAGACATCATAGTGGAGAGTCACAGTAGTTTGGTTTTATGATCAAGAGTAAAATAGTCAGTGCTGATATGAATTGTAATAGAACATTGCTAAAGTCTCATTGAGATGCTCCCTTCTATGTTATATTTCCTACCTGGGCTACTTCTGATTTACATTTTAGACATTTTGCAATGAAGAGCTAAGCCTTTTTGAATTGAAAAAGGTTGGGGAGCATGGGCCCAGGTTTTGAAGAGTGTTTAGTTACATTTTTACAGGAGTGCTGAGGACTTCTCAATGGGAAAGATCCAGTATTTTTAACAGTAACTGGAAAAGCATAAAATACAGTGTACTAAGAGACTATGTGAGTAATGGGATAAAGTTAGGTACAGGAGATGTTTTTTCAAAAAACATAGTGCTGGAAAATCAGTCCTTCTACTAATGGCCTTGTACAGAGTGGGATAATTGGTGGTAAAAACAAACATTAGGACACTTGATAGTACACTGGGAAAAAAAAGCATTGGAAATCACACCATGGGAACAGCTCTGGACTGGAGGGGAGTAGTGGTCTAAATGACCTTATATGGCTTCTCTGACTGTCTTGGATTGGTACGTAGTGACTCTTAGCATAGGATGACAAAACAACATCCATTCTTACAACAGCATTCATGTTATGTTTACCAAAAAGGGAAACATGAATCAAGCCTTTCTGGAAAGGTGGCATTTGGAAATGTTTTATGTAGTCTTGCCTTGAATGTGTTTAAAGGATAAGAATTTTACTAAAGATAGGATTGAGAAATATCATAAGAGTGGAGATAGCCACTCTAAAATAAATCCTTGGGGGATAAAACTTGGCATGTAAAGAGATTGAGAGAATATTTTTACCATTCTGAAGTTCACAAAAAGTGCAGACTGTTTGAAAAATAAATAAACTGGCAGTTAGGTCAAATTATTTTCATCGTACCCACAAAATTTTAGTTAAAATTACAGTCTCTGAAGTTGATTACACTTATATTTTTAATAGAATGTCAAAGTAGCATGATGGCTTTTTAACAGTTAGTTGTTGGAAAATGAAAAATAACAGATTTTCTTAAACTCATAGTTATGTTTCAAACACAAACTGCTGACTTGCAACAGAAATTTAGTTTTCTAGTAACAGTCTGAAAGGAGCCAGAGCCAATTTTCAAACTCTTATGTCATAGAACTGCAGAATGGTTTTGTATTGAAGTGACATTAAAGATGATCTAGTTCCAACACCCCTGCCATGGGCAAGGACACCTCCCATGAGACCAGGGTGCTCAAAGCCTCAGCCAGTCTGGCCTTCAGCACTTCCAGGGATGTCACGTGGGTTATACTGACAGTGTGCTGAAATATTGTTCTGACAGCAGTGACTCAGTAGGTAGGTCTTCTATATATGAAAAATAATTTCTTGGTTTAGAATAATTATGATCTTTTCTGCCCAGTAAAGGCTTTTCTTCAAGGAACTAAAAGTAAGAAAAAAAACCCCAGAAATTAACAAATCATCTAAATAAAGCAATTTAACTCCAAGTGAAGTCAGCTATTATATGTTATTACTTCTTATATAATTCTTCCATTTTTTCCAGTTCGTTTGGGTTTTTTTTTAAAAAAAAAGAGTGGCTTATGAAACTTAATAGTTCTGAAATGTAGAATGCAGATGATACCTTAGGGACATTCCCAACACTGTTTCTCATATGCTCTTAGGTGACTGAAGGCAATGTTACAACATATTTCATGTCTGAAGGAACTTGTTTGATTTTCAAGGAAGTGTCTTGTGTTTAGTCTAGCTTGTGTCATACTTGTATTTTTCCTCATCTCTTATTTATACTGTCTTTCCAGTTAACTTACTAAAAGCACTTGATTATTTTCTGCCTCCAGAGGATGCTCTTGTTTTGGCAGGCAAAACATTTGAGATAATGAAGAAGTGAATGCTGTGCTGGTAGATGATGACAGCCAAATCTTTTGTAGCCCATTATCCTCTCTGTGGGCTTAGTTTACAGCCTAGAGCTGTTGGAGGGTTCCTACAGTGGACATGTTTTACAAACAGAAGGAAGGCTCTGAGTACTTCAGAATTATGATGTACTCACATAAGAGGCATCTCTTTAGCTCTATTAATGTTAAAAATAGATCAATCTTTTGGAAAATTAATTTGGTTGCATTTAAAAACTGTCTTACGTGTCCTCTTTATTATTTTAGCCACATTGTGAAGCCTCATCTCTTCAGTTACATGTATTTGTTCTGCAAGTTCTGTTAGATGTTTTATTTTTAGCTAGCTTCATTGAGCAGGTTTAAACCTAAGCTGTGAATTAGCTTATTATCAATGGAGGCAATATATTAGTCACATTTCTGTTTCTTTGAAGAAAGTGAATTCTGCAGCTTGACTATTTGTTTAGTGGAACTTAAAAAATATTAATGTGTAATTCCTGGCTGCTCAGGCCTCTGCAACAGCTGTCTCCAACATTGTTCTAAATATTGTCTATCAAAAATCTTATTAGCTCATGAAAGAGGCTGCAGATGAAATGCTTTTGTGTGAATTGCAGCTGTAACATGCCAGAAATGAAAGAAAATAAAACCTTTCTTTGCTTTCTGAGTTAATTTCACTGTCTTTAAGTTACATTGTAATGTTGCTGCATGCAATAATAAGCAAGGCTTTCAAGGAAGCAATTAAAGTTGCTGTTGTAGTGTTGTCTTTCTTCTGAACCTGGAGTAATTTGATTCCTGTTGTCCTGCACCTTTAGGAGCAGGGAACCATCGCTATTTTATGGGATACCTGTTCTTCCTGCTTTTTATGATCTGCTGGATGATTTATGGATGTATCTCTTGTGAGTAAATTTGTGGATTTAGCTTTTTTTTTTAATTGCTTGTAAAAACTGTTTATCCCCTGGTATGGATTTTTGCCTGAGTTGTTGGTATTTTTATTCTGGAACTGAACTGCATATTAATAATTGACTATATTGGGTGTTTTAAGATAGAAGATATGTCCTAATTTTTTTTTCTTTACCATAGTAAAGTATGTGCATGTGTCATGTATTCAAGGAGTTGGGAAAGGAAAGCAAGTAAAATTATTTTGGTGCATTGTCATTTTCATACTAATTTAATACATTCTAAACTAGATGTTATGCTGATGTACAGTAAATATATCTTATATCTTCTTTATCTTTTTTTACGCTTTGTTTTTTCTCTAGACTGGGGTTTTCACTGTGAGACAAGTTATGCAGAGGATGGCTTTTGGACCTATATTACACAGATTGCAACCTGTTCTCCGTGGATGTTCTGGATGTTTCTGAACAGTGTTTTTCACTTCATGTGGGTGGCTGTGTTACTCATGTGTCAGATGTATCAGGTATGGAAGAGTACTTCATTTGTTATGCTGAATCTTGGGAGTGAACACAGGAATATGGGAGAGTTCTGTCATTTAAGTTTTAATGTTCATTATGCAAGACCAAGTGCATAACCAAGAAGTGAAAATACCTGCCTCCTGTTTATATTCTCAAATGGAAACCAGACCAGAGAAAGGCAATAAAGACCAACAGAGGATAAGATCTGTGGGTCAAACTTGGAATAATGTAGTATGTCATTAACAGAAAGAGGGTGGTAACTTCAAAGGGGATGCAGTCATTTCTTACACTGCTTACAGTGTGATTTGAGATCACATTACTGTACTGTCATCTGACCAAACCTAAGGTTTTCTTGATTCTGTTTAAGGAAAGATAAGTCATACTGAAAGCCTTCAAATACAACTTGAAACTTTTTCAGTATGACCTGTCATTAACAAACCATGAGACTTACCAATTTAAGCTTTTCATAGATCATGGAAATAAAAATAATTCTCTAAGGCTTACTTAAAACTTTTAAGGAAATGTAAGTGGTGTCCTCCTTTCTTTACAATATTTATAATTTACAACATACAGCAATTAAAAAATCCTTATACGTGTGTGCTAGAGCCACTGAGTCTTTTAGAGGTCTTTCCTGCCCAAGACAAATGAGCAGAGATAACTACATCTATTTCAGGTGGCTTTCAAAGCAGTCAAACCCCTCTGACTTCCAGCAGAATAAGCACATACCTTTCCAGAGAGCTTCCATCATGCTTTTATCATGATCCATTAAAATCCCCATTGAAGATTCCTAATAATATGATCTATGTACAGATGAACCTTTCTATTTTGCCACTTGGAAAAATGCATCCTATAATATTTTATATCATTAGTGTAATTAAGCAAAATATTTCCAGCATTTGACTAATAATCCTGGAAAAATGAAAACCTAACACGTATCTTATTACTAGATTTTATAGGAGTTTTATGCATAGAAAACCTTCTTAGAAATCCTCTTTGGAGTTTGCCATAATAATGAAATTGATAAAGATGTTCTGTAAATTTCTTCTTTTGGTTTGCAGCTGCACAGCCCCTACTGTTGTTGCTTTTTATGTTTTCCTCTCCATTCTAATATCTGGACTTGTCCTTCTTACTGAAGTGGACAGAGTTATTGTCAAAACACTAACTACAGTCTTCTAAAGCTAATATAAAACCTGTATTTCCTACTTCAAAAGTTGGCTGTTGAGAGCCCATTTATGTACCTAGACATGAAACTTCACTGGGTTTCATGGAGGCAAAGCCAATGCTTGAGATAGTAAGTACATGCAAATGAGGTAAGCCAGCCCAAACTGAACTTTTAAAACATTCCTGCTTTTGTAACTTGCAGAAGAGTTGACTTTTTATATTTCACTAGGAATTACAAGATTTTATCTTCCCATAGTGTAAGGCTGCTAAGGGAGTCCTCACATTTTTGTTGCCAATTACAAGGCCTTACAGTAAACTCCACTTTTACTTAAGATACCCTTTTAGGCTAATGTAGCTGGAAAGTTGTTACAGAAAATCACAGGCTTTGGGCCAAATGGTTCTGTAAAAAGGAAAACACAAAAGCAACAACCAGCTCTATTTTTTCTGCTCATCTTTTTGTGTTGCAGACAGAAATGTTACTGCAACAAATCTATAAATGGGGGAAAACATATTACTATAAACACAATCTAAGGAGGCAAAGAAAATAATGCTGTGTAAAGTACCTCCTGAATTTGTTCTTTACAGTACACTGCAATTGACTATATAGTGAAAGCATCTCTTTCCTGTGAATTAACAAGTCACATTTCATTCAGTGATCATGACTTATTTCTGATCACTTTCAAAGTTAAACCTTTTGCACAGTCTGGTACAGCTGTTGTGTGGTGGTTTATGTTGGGACCTGATAATATCCCCAGACAATTTTCCTTCTTCAAAAGCAGAAATATAAACCAGTAAATTTGTTCACCCTTCCTCAGTCTTGTCTCATGCAGGGCTTGTTTGAGTGTTTTCACATGAGCAGAATTGCTTACTCTTTTTTTTTTCTGCCTTCAGATATCTTGCTTGGGTATCACGACAAATGAACGAATGAATGCAAGAAGATACAAGCACTTTAAAGTTACAACCACATCTATTGAAAGCCCATTCAAGTAAGTTTTAAAGGGTAAACATTTCTTCTTTGTGTAGCCTTGCACACATTTGAATTGTGCAGCTCGTTGAAACAGAACACAGCTAAATATTTTAGAGTGTTTTTACTACTTGGAATGCTGAATCAGTCAGCTCTTTCTACAGTAATACATCCTGTACAGTTAAAGGAAGTGATAAATGTTTTGTAGTGACACTAGACATGGATGCATAATCACAGAAAATAATGCTTTCCAGAAGCAGTCTTATTTTGCTGTAGAGTTTATGGGGAAATAAATGTCCCCTTTATAAATCAGATGCCCAAACTGGAGGTAGTTGCTTATTGCCTGATGTCCATGTTGACCTGGGTCTTCACTTCCACACCAGGCACTTTATTCTGATTGATATTTAATGTGCTGTTGAATTTGCTCTGTGCAGTAGCTCCCATTGCTTTCTTTATGATGAGAAAAGAGTCAGCACCTTCCTGCTTGGGAGGAAGAGCATGGCCAAAGCTGTTTGTGGGAAGGGAGAGGGATGTTCCAGGAACTGAAGCAGGTGTTGCTTGGGTGGGACATGGACTTTTGCATATCAGTATGTAAAGGGCAGGTTGGACTTCTGGTTTCTGTAGTGATGAGGGTGCAAGCTGGAAGAGGGGAGGTCAGGGATATAAAAATAGCACTGGGATGAGAATACAGTGGCATGGAGCAGCTTGTGGAGCCAAAGCAGGAAATAAAGGAAGGCACAAGGCTGGTATATTGGTGGGTTAAGGACGTTATAACAAGCAGCAAAAAAAGCCAGAAACATGTTTCATCCTGCTCTATTTGCTGTGACTCCCGTGGGAGCTGCTGCTCTTTCAGGTGGCACCCAGGTGCCAGGAGATAGGAGCTGTAATTACAGCTTGGTTTTTGTGCCAGAAATTTGTGTGATGATTTTTAATATCTGTCCATAAAAAACTTTTATTGAGAAGCAGACATGCATCTCTATATGGTTGCAGTCTTCCTACAGGTTACAGTTGTAACAAAACCAGGTAATTATTTTTCCTGAAGAACACAGATTAATGTCATATTCACAAATCATTTTCACTGAAATAGCTGCTATTATAAAAATGACTCCTGAAAATAACAACAGATGTCTAAACTGACTCAGCATTACCTGTCCAAAGAAGCATTGACATCAAGTACTTGTAATTTCCTTGTTACTTAGACCTGCTTTTGTAGAAATCATAACACAGTCTTCCAGAAAACCCTGTTCAGCCTATGTGCAATTAAAACAACGTGTTGGAATTTTGATGTTGGGTATAGTAAATATTTAAGTAACTGCTTCAGCATCAGAAAGCACTTGAATGGGTTTTTTTTCATTCAGATAATGCTGTCTTAAGTTTCTGTTGTCTGGGGACTTAACTGATCTTAGACCTGCAGCTGGCGAGCCAGTACATGTGACAGAAATAGATGTTAATAAAAATAGAAATTATTCTAGGAAGACATTGACTTCATGCTGTTCTGTCTCACATCCATCCATACAATGCACCTGTCCCCTTAGAAAGGGATCAGAGTTGCCATGTTGTGCTGATGTATGGACATGTATGGTGCACTGCCAATAACATGTTACATTTCTCCATACAGTTTTGGTAGATAGTGGAAGAAAGTTAATGTCTTGGTTGTGTCCATGAATCAAACGTTCACCACTCCAGTGACTACTGTTCATTTCAGAACTGGCTTGTTGACAAGCACTAAGAGAATTCTGAACTGAAGGGGTTTTCTGCAATTAGGAACTAAAAGGATGAAGAATGAAATTTGTAGCTAGACAAAAACAATTGTACTTTGTTTGATGAGCTAGGATACTGATCCCTAACGTGGTTTTGTTTTGTTTTTAGCCATGGATGTATAAGGAACATTATAGACTTCTTTGAATTCAGATGCTGTGGTCTTTTTCGGCCCGTTATCGTGGACTGGACAAGGCAGTACACAATAGAATATGACCAGACTTCAGGATCAGGCTACCAGCTGGTGTAGCACCACCTTCATCCTGTGAGCATTTCATATCTGAGTGGTGCCTGAAAAATGTTCTCTCTCTCTCGAATCCGCATCCCTTGAAGAGTAGCATGCTGTGTGTAGGGCTGATGATGACTCATAAGGTACCTTCTCTTCATCAGAATTTTATTAACTAAAGTAAAAACGGACAGAATAAACTGCCAAACCTGGTAAGGAAGAGGAGGAAGATCAAAAAGGGATTTTAACAGTTCTTAACATGAGAATTATTCACGACAGCGTGTTCACAGTATTTGTTGTTGGGTTTTTTATTTAAGGTCTTTCACAATGGAGCATGAGATTATTGAAGTATTGACGTAAGTAGTTACGTTGTGCTGAACAGAAAAAAATTCCCAATATGAGTAATTCCACTGAAACAACCATCTAGAATATAAAACTAAATTTCATGATGCAGAGTTCACTGATTGCTATGTTGTAGTTCCTGTAATGTGGTTTTTTTTCATATGGATTTTCTGTAATACTATGTACATTGAAAAAATGTGCTTTTCAATACTCTTAAGAACATCATCTGGTGGGAATCCCCTGTAATGTGTTAAGTTGTAGCAGTAGGGCACATCAGGTAACGTTAAGAAAAAAATACCTTGCCCACATTTTTTAGTGATTGATTGTTTTTGCCACCAGTTAGTGGTACAACTGAATACTTGTAATAACCCTGTTCTGAGATTATATAGTCTGAAATAAACAACTGTGCAAATAAGGAATGCTCTTCATCAAAGTTAAAGCCCTGCTTAAATGCATGTTACACCTGTGAAACTAGATTACAGCATATAATGTTCAGGGGGAAAGTGGAAAAAAACATCATTATCTTTGAAGTAATTATATAAGGAACTTACAAAGTAGCAATGTTTCAATATTAGGCTTGGTCCTCATACAGTACTGTGCAGTGTAATTGGAGACTCGTTGGAAGAGAATTTTCATGGGGGAAACCACAGATGTGATAGCAACAATCTCAATTATAAAATGACAGGATAGTTTGAAATTGAATGCAACTGCAGAAGAACAACCCAGTTGTCTGAAACACTTATTTTGTTTGGATGTCACATGGAATCCAAAAGTGGAAAGAAAAAGACAAATCCCGGTAGACGGAAGGTGATGCAGCCTCCTGCAGAGGTGGGGTATTGGCACGTGGAAATCACCCAGCATTTCTTTATGTTTTTCTAAGTTCTCATGCCACAGGTATGTTTGGAAGGTGAGGAATGATCCGAAATGGCATTCCAAAGGGGCTTTTCTTGAATGTGATGCACTGATTTTTGTTATGGTGTTTTCATATACTCATAGTGAATTGTTCACTGCTTCCTTAACTATTGTTTACAGAGAGACTGAGAATCGGGTTATTTCTCTTCTAAGTGCTGTAGCAACCCAGTGGTTCGAGAAACCTGTGAGGGGAGTTTGGGGAGGGACCTGAAAGCAGATGTCTGAGACCAGTGTAAAGAATGTGTATCTGTATATAAATAATTTATCAAATAGTTTTCTCTGTGAGTGTGTGTTTAGTGTATTTAAAGCTGCTCATTTTCATTTTATTCAACCAAAAAAAGTGTAGGAAGATATCTAATGAGCTTTTAGTGATGTTCAATATTGCTGTTAATAGGCATTATGCCCTGCAAATTCACTGCATGTTTGATGCTTGGCAAAATTAGCGTTTTCTGTAATATCCAGATGACAGGTAATAAAGCAATCTAGTGGTATTCCCGGCCCTTGCCTTAGTAAGAGGAGCAGTGAAACTGTAAATAGTTGATGTTCAGTATTTGCAAGTAAACATTTTTTTTTTTTCTGTAGTTGTTCATTGATCTCAAGACACACACTTAGTTTGCAAGTACCAGCTAGGAGGATTTGCAGAAGTGCAGCATTAGAGTACTTGAATGTTTAATACTGGAAAAATCCAACGCCGTCTTGGACACAGTTTTGATCAGAGAGGTTTGGGTGTAAGGGTGGTAAGAAGCTTTTACTATTTTTGTCAGACAAAAATTGTAATTCTAATGAAGACACATTCTGTTTCAGTGAAATCCATTGACATCAGTTATATTTTTTCTAAAACAAGCATGAAGACTTTACAGTGTTATTTTAATCACCAGTAATGTTCTGCATATTTGGGTTTTGTTGGTTGGTTTGTTGTGTTTGGTTGGTTGGTTTTTTTTCACCTTTCTGTTGGGGGTTGGTTGAGTTTAAGAACTTCAATCCACTTTCTTAAATATCACCTAGCACCAAAAGAGCAGTTCAGTACGTGATAAATGTTTTGGTTTTAGTTGCCCAGTATCATTAACTGCCATGAATTGTGTCTCAGAGTCCATGTCAAAAATGTTTGCAAAAGGAAGAGGTGGTCTTTGGTAGTATGTAGTGAGTTCTGCACTATTGACTTGTTATTAGCTCTCTGGTGACAGTTTTGTTGAGACCTGCAGAATTTGAGCAGTAGTAGGTAGTTGTGAAAATTAACTTGCATATATGGATTTGGGATGTATGAAGTTTCCAGTGCAAAATGTAACTTGTCTTGAGTAACACTGAATTGTTTGATGTGAAACCATAAAATCAAGCAGGGGGGAGCCAACTATGCAGCATTTTTCTGTCAAGTTATCAAACTTAAAATTCATTTGTTGAACCAAAACTGCATTGCTTCTGAAACTTAACAAAGCTGATCCAGACCAACAGCAGATCAGACCAACTTAATCTGACACAGGTAGAATAAATGGGAATTTTGTCTTGGCCCTAAACATGCTGTTTCTTTGCAGGTTTCTGTATTCTTTTATGTCCACCAGGTTGTATTTAGTTTGTTTTGTTTTGGTTTTTTTCAATTAATGTGTAAAACAGCATCACTACATTTTAAGCAATGGAATTTTTTTTTGTATATTCTTTATTTATAACTGTGCCAAGTATTATTTTAATACTGTCAAGATCTTGATGTATTACATTGTGAACAAAAAAAATCTGTAAAATGTTTAATAAATTAGCTCTCCTTACATAAATTAAATCTGTTAAATTTTGTAAGTTATTAATCAAATAAATATTGACTCTTAGATGCAGTGTTTGTCTTAACTTGGGATATGATTTCACAGTGTTGTTTCTGTCCTATTTCAAAAGCTGTACCATGAGGAAATAGCTGCTCTCTTGCATCTTATTTTAATGAAGCCTTTCCATTAAGATATACAGGTATCTTAAAAGATAGCACACACCCAATTCTGTGCTGATGTGAGAACCTGTGAACTGCTACACTGAGTTCTGGTAAAGTACATCTTGGCACTACCAACTAGAGTAGTTGGTCCACAGTAACATGTGCTTCAATGGGAAGGGATGGAAAGACAATCTCACAACCACCTGCTAGCCACTGGAGGTCAGACATGCTCCTTGGAGGCAGTTTGTGCTTTTAGGAGAAGTCAAGGCTCTTACCTCATGTAGGTAGACAGCAAGAAGCCATTAGTTTTGCAAAAGGAGTTGGACAGGATCCTGAGCACACTGGTTAAGGTCTTCCTTCAGGTGCTCAAGAAACTTAGGATCAGATTTAAAAATAATAATAAAAACTGCAATGCTACTAGTTACAGGTTAGTGACAGAAACATAATGGAAGTTGGGTTGAACTGGGTGATTTTTTTTTGTACAATTGCAGATGCCATCAGCTCAGGCCTGAAGGTGGATGTTGGGAGCTGCTGCAGCCCCTAAAAAAAGCCAGGCCCTGCTGTTTTTCACTCAGTCATTGTCAACCTTTATTATTAGTAGTTCCTGAAGAGTTAGTGTAGCAGTCAAGCCCCTGACCCTTACCTTTTTCACCCAGCTGCCATGTTCAGAGTAGATCTATGCTGCATTTGATGTGTTTAATTGCCATTACTCCTTGCCCATCAGCTTCAGCTCAAGTCATATTTTTCTACTGGAGTGTTCAGACAGGATTTTATTCTGCACTGTGGTTGCACTGCAGCTACATTGTCAGGTGCTGTCCTCAATACACTGAAACCCTTCACCATTTTCAGGGAACTATTGGGCCTAACACTACTAAGAAAAGGTCCAAAGTTGCTCTTAACCTGAGTTTGCTGTGATAGCCCAAAGCTTGGCCAGCTGCTGAGCAGGGATGGTGTTCATCTGCAGCTCTCACAGTAGTGTACTCCTGCTGCACAGTGCCTATAACTGTGTATAACACCTCTACCAAAGCAGCTGCAAGCCCACAAAACATTACAGTGAAAAAAATGTGCATTTTCCCTCCCCAGAGCCTCTGTGGCAGAGGCAGCCAGCCACTTAGGCACATAGATCCTATAACTTAGTCATGTTACTGCTAGGGCTTTAAGATAATATAATTTTAGAATTAAGATTCATTGGTTCTGTGCAGTGAGCAGATAGTTGCCTTGCACAAGCATAGAATGGTGTGATACTGGAGAACATTCACCTCTGAAGGCCACGACTAGTGCTATGTATGTCCAGCAGTCACAGTGGGCAATCAGTGAAGGTCTACACCACATCTATGGTGTCACATCACCCCTGAAGTACCCCAACAACACTCTGCTTACTTACCTTTTATTGCTGACAAA
>JAOEGS010007364.1:0-11427 GCA_025447755.1 Corythornis vintsioides | reverse complement strand
CACCACATCTATGGTGTCACATCACCCCTGAAGTACCCCAACAACACTCTGCTTACTTACCTTTTATTGCTGACAAAGCACTAACACTTGGCTTTAGGATATATCAACAAGCAAAGCTTTATTGAATAAATCTCGGTATTAAAAGTGTTACAGTGTGATACACATGGCAAGGAAAAAAAGCAGTGCTTTACTTTTAAAATAAAATGAAAAGGAAAAAAAACCAAACCACACACACAAAAAAAGTGATCTGCTGAAGGTATGCCCAAGCACTACAGAAACTAGTATCTGTTTCACAGCAGTTAATAACGCTTAGGAAACTCTTGTTTCTTGTAGCAGAATCTCAGCAGAGCCATAAAGGGTTTTGAGATGTGCCCCCTCACTGGGCATGAACGAGGGCACCTGCCCCTTGGCCATACCCAAATCCCTTGGGGCCAAAGTTCTTTGCATAACAACCTGCAAGAGAGATCGACATGGAGTAGCTGAGGCTTCTGGCTCATTAATTAAGAACAGCACTAAGTTAAGCCCCTCAGCTGCTTCCCATTAGCCACCAGAACATCCCCAGCAAAAGCAACACTTAAAAACCATTTTGTTAAGCTGTGTAACTGCTGTGACTGAATTTAGGTAGCCCTGGTTGTTCAGTCCATGTAGCTCCTGGCTACTCTGTGAAAGCAATTCATACACTGGTTCTATCAGTAGGTGTCTGTTGGGCTTGTGCTGTCATCCAGCTAGAGTGTGGATCAGTTTTATATCCATGATACCACACAAGAAGGCACAGCAAGGTGCCTGCCAGCTCATTTTCTTACTCTGATCTGCTCTCTCACCCAGGCACAGGGCACAGCAGCAGCTTCAGCAATATTTATATCAGATATGTAGTAATATACCAGGAATAAATTCAGCATCTGTCCCTGTAACACATTACATTGAACCACAAACAAATGATCTGTGTTTCTTTCCTCACCTTTACAGTAGATTTCTCCCTCTTTTTCAGTTAGGGTTGTAGATTCTAGGCTTTTTCCACACTTGGCACATCGGAAGCAGTTTTTGTGCCATGGCTAAGAGTGAAAAGAAAAAAAGGGGGGAAAAACAAGTTTAAATGCACAGAATGCCCGAGTTGGTAAAAAAAAAAAAAATGCACTAACTGGAGATGTCTGCATCAGTCCTGTTTATGGATGACTGGTGGTAAAAACAAGTTGAAGCACACCAGTATCAGATGCGAGTATCTGCATTTCTGTGAGTGGCCCAAAGCCCTGCATTCCACACAAGCATCCAGCTCAGGGCAGCATTTTGGAAGGTTTGGGCTTGCTCTAGTCAATTCAGAGCAGCTCTTGGCTCTCTGTAGCGAGTCAGACAGCTGGCAGACTGACGCAGTTTTACACGGGATTTTCAGAGACCATCCCCTTTCTGCAGAACTGTTCCACCCACACCATAAACTGCACGCCACAAAACTCTTCCCTCTGCTGACAGGAGAACAAGCCGTTGGCTGCTGCAAGTCTCTGGCACGCAATGGTACTGAAGTTTCGCCTCTGAAATCCAAGATGAGCACTCATCACCCTGCATTTCAAAAGCTTTTTGTTCCTTTACACTGGCTGATGTGACGTTTCCAATGAATACCATTTTGTGGCAGCTCTGCCCCGCAGTTGGTTTCCTACAGGAACCCACATAACATAACCTTGCTCCCTTTAAAGTCCACGCAGCAGGTACCAAACAGCACATGCAGCTCCTTACCTTTCCAGCTCCTATTACTTTCTCTGCTGCATAAACAGAATCGCCGCATCTTGAGCATTTCTCTGCCCCTCCGAACTTCTGAGCGAACTTTGAAGTGTTTGGATTTGTTGTGGGTCGGTGGGGAGAGGGCGTGCTGAAAGAAATGGGACGTTTCCTTGTCTTTACTCTTGTACTAAATGGCCACTTGCTCTTCTTAACAACACTAACAGGGCAGCATTCAACACACAATACAGAATATAGTACTTCTGCAGAACTGGAGAAATGAATTACCAGCAATGCTCTCCAGTTACACAGTAAAAATAAATTAAAAAAATAAAAAACAAACAAATACAACAAGGCAGGCTACAGTTCAAAGGATAAATATACTATTGTTAAAGCTTACTTTTGGAGGAGCACCTTTTCACTTCTCTAGAAGTGCTGAATTCTGTATCAGGACATGGATTTATTAGGCAGTAAACAAGTAATTGTGATAAATTCCTGTCCAATCATAATCTGGAATCTGAACTGATGACTGTACCTGGCTGGAGAACATGAACCATATCATTCAATAATTTGGGAACTTGCAAGAAGCAAGTTGTGAAGCATACCTCAGCTTCTTTCCACATGCTTTGCTTTACAGCAAGAACTTAATCAGATTAGGAATGTTTTCTATTTAATTAAGCCTTTTGGTTTTGGCTATAATTAAGCACAAATGGTTCTTTACTTGCCAGTTAAAAATTCTTTCTTCTTGTAGCCCCAGATCCTCAGCTCTGCAATTCAATCCATGCCAGAACCCACAGAACACTTGCATTTGCAGCTCATTTAGGAGAGGGACTTGTGACCCAAAGTCACCTCTGTAGGCTACTGCAGAGCCATCAGCAGCTCTGGAATCCAGCTCCCCCCACGGCTCATGCATAGGGTCAGTGCATCTTTACCTGCATCATCACTCACACAGTGCCTACTCACACTGCATTGCAGGTTCAATGCCCTGGATTTGTTTATACTGGAGTATTTTGCAACACTTTTATCCCAGACAAAATGAATTAAACTAAATCCAGCCTAAAAGGGTCCTCTGAACAGCTCACTCACCTCTCAGGCTTGATGCCTAGTCTCTCTCCCCTGTCCATGTTTAGCGTGCCCGCCCCTTGGCCATAGCCATAACCTTTTGGGCCATACTTTTTCCCATAGCAAGACTTGCAGTAAACTTCAGCATCATGAATTGCTACAGTTGTACTGTCCAGGTTTTTCCGGCAGACCACTGGAAGGGGGGAAAAGAAAAATAAAGTTAAACTGCCTTAAGGGACCATTTCCATCAGCACATCTAGCAAGCCAAAAATCAAGTGAGAAGCTTCCTTGTCCACAGTTTTTTCCTATTAAATCATGGGGCCACCAGAGATTAGAGGGAGCAGTTTGTCATTTGAATTAGTGAATTATGCTTAGCCCTATAAAGGTCTCTATTCCCTCCCACCTCTTCATGACCATGACATTTAAAGCTTGGAAATTTGCTGTGGCTTGATGAATGAGGCTGCTCAGAACCTCTGATAGTGCAGTCAGCAGTTTTCCTTGACAGACCCTATACAGCATGAAGCAAAAGCCTATGGGTGCAGAAGAACCCCTGTCTTGCCCTTTTGGCCAGGGTGGAGCTGGGAAAAGAGCCTTCAAGGTTTTCCCCTCTGCCTCAGTACTGGTTTGGGGCAGAGCTGGGACTTTCACAGCTGTCACCAGAGGGGCTGTGCTTTCCTGGCATTCCTACATTGTCCTTCAGCACAATACAAGCACTCTGCTCAAGGTTACTGTAGAAGGCAGAACTATTTCCTTCTTAAACCTCCTCTTGCAACCCAGCTGGCACACTGTCTGTCCACAACAGCATTATAGTCATGATCAAGAATATGGAGAGGAAAACAGAAAAAAAGAAAAAGCCTTATGAATTTTTTGTTTAAAAAGAATTTTAAGGTCTTCAAAATACACGCTGACCTTTGCTTATGGCTTTCATTAGCTCCAAGGTTTTTTGTTTGTTTGGTTTGGGGTTTTTTTTGTAAGACACATATATCCACTAAGTAAATCAACTAATGCGTGTTTGTTAAGTCTACAGACTTTAACCCCAACAGAACTATGAACTAAGGAAAAGCAAATACTCAGACACATTAGAGCCATTGTTTGACTCTAGTTCCAGGTTTCTTTTAATAGAAACTCCCATAAAAGGCTGAAAATGAGACAGCTGAGACATCTAATATGTTTTTGGGGTTTTTTTTTTGTGACTGCTGTAGAGTGAAAGGAACGTAGGTGCACCAAGGCTCTCCTGCCAGCACAGGGCACTTAAGTTATGCTGCAGACTAACAGCAAACTGGTGGGAGGGGGCCAGTTGTGACTTCTATGAAGAAGGCTAAACCCTGCCTCTGCTCACAGGTATTAAACCCCAGCAAACAGGACAAAAAAATGCCTCATGTTTGCAATAAGGTAAAATTCTCTGATCCAGACAGACAAGCTGTCAGTTTGCAAAGTAGAAGCCCCCAATTCATAGCGACCCTTTGTTCCTGTCATCTAAGCAGAGGTCTTTTCAGCAGAGAAAGCGATTTTCAATGCCTCACTGAGCTTGTTGGTTGGACTGGAAAATAATGCTTTGGACTCCTTTCATCTGAAATAAACCACGGGCCTCTGTGCCAAGAAAGTCTAGGCTTTTGGCTGTGCTAAAGCATCGACAACTGGGCTGTGCTCCGGCATGCTGGTGTCCCAGCTTGCATGGGACTTCTGGACAGGGGTTTGACAACTATTCCCTCAGCTGCTGCCAGCTCCAGGACCACCAGAAGGCCAGCTGAGCTAAGATCAGTGTAGGGTGTCAGGGGTGTCTCCTCTGGACCAGCACCTTGCTGTTGTGACCCCCTCAGCTAGGCCAGGAGAGGTTTTGCAGGGGGCTACTTACTGCAGAGGAAGCAGCAGCGGTGGAAGCTCCTGCCGTCGCACTGCACCTCCTCGGCATGGTAGACGGTGCGGCCGCAGGCACCGCATTTGTTGCCGCCTCCCCAGTTTGGCATGGTGGTGGCTCTGTGTGCCCAGCCAGGCAGGAGGGGAGAAGGAGAGAAGATTGTTAACTGTGGTGTCCCCCACCGTGCTGGCTTGAGGATGGGCGGGGTTACAGTCTCCTTTATAGCAGGTCTGCAAAGTTTGTATATTGGAGGACAAGCCTTTGATGTCATCAACTGCTTGAAAATGTGACTTTACACCGTGTGAGAAGTCTTTATGATCTGATAACTTCTCAGACCTTCAGACCCCAGACCAGACTTAAAGGCTTAGGTGGGCTCTCTGCAGCTATTTGTAAAAGCAGAAGGACTGGCTAGGGGAACAGAGGCTGCTGCTGAACAGCAAGAAAAATACACAGAGTCTTCATGAGACATGTCCTCCCATCCCTGCTCAGGGTTTTGAAAGTTACATAAACTGGATATGCACAAATTACAGTTTCATGCACAAGGGCTTTACTGTACTGAGAGCAAAGGCCCCCCCAGATGGATCTAATTTCAGTTTCCATGCTTCATTAGGACTGGGCCTCTCAGCTGATGGAGGCAAACCAATTGTGCCAACAACGGCGTTTTGTTTTACTGCAGGGCCTATCACTGGGAACACAGTACAAATTCACCTCACTGGAGAGCCACTTCTTAGGACTGTAAGGACATTCTGAACTCCAAGATCACGCCTGCATTTCAAAGAAGTTTAAGGGGGATTATTCCCAGGGGACTCCATCACTATTACATGAAATGCACCTTTGCCAGACAGGTATGAACCAAATCCAGCTGCTCAGGAAGCCACAGCTACTTTAAAATAAAGCAAAACTCCCTCTTATACATTACTTCAGTGGATACTCAGAAGGTCAGCAGGGTGGAACAGGCACCATCACCATCATGTCAAACTACAGCCTTGTTAACCATCTCTTACATTAATCCAGAAGCAGCAACTGTCCCACCTCAAGCTGAGCTCCCCCCTTTCCATCTCCCCTGTGCTTGTGCCATCACCAACCAGCAGTTACCACACAACTCAACTGGGAGGTCCTCCCACTCCTCCCACTAACCATCCTGGATTAAAGTACCCAAGGACAGCACTGGCTGCTACCTTTGGAAGGAATTAAATTGTCAGGAGCTTCTGACTTTTCTCAGCTCTTTCTTCACTTACCCCTAGAAGCTCTCCTATGCTGGCCAGACAGGGAGAAGAGTCACACAACAGCGTTCCCACACAACACCCACAGTCTGCTGCCTTCAGTCAGCTTTACTGCTCAGCAGGACTACCAATCTCCAGTTGTCCCCCTGGTCAACAGAGAGGTGCTGGAAGCACAACCGTGATGCAGGGAGCCAGAGAGGAGCACTTTGCTTCAAGATCCCTTTTCACTAAGGGGTCTCGCCTACTCAGTGCATTGTGAGGGGTCTTGGGGGCACCTGGCTGCTGCCTTGCACTCCCCAGCCAAGGTAGAGCAGACTTGCAAATCACATCCCAGAGCAGCAGTTTTGGCCAAGCCTTAATTGAGTGACCCATCTTGCTAGGACTGCTAAAACCCTCCTACCTAATCCTCCTGCCCTAGCAGCCTGACCAGTTCAGCAGTTTTAAGGATGCAGGGAAGGTTGTGTGGGTCCCAAGTAAGACTTGCTGCCAAGTAGCTGCTACAAGACCTTTGTCCAGAACAAGCAGATTGCCATTCATGGCATGCAGGAAAATAAAATTAGTTTATTAACCTAAATTGGGGCATCTTAGGTACATTCCTAAGCAAAGGCTTAGGAAACTTCCTCATTGGCTGGGCAGTGCCATTTGCACACTGACACTAATTACTGAGAGATCCCTTTGTTTAATACTTCCACAGGATTAGCACCATTACTGCTCCATGGTTTAGCACTAATACCCTGACTGAGCCCATAAAATTAGTTTTATGACATTTCCCACTTTGCTTTTGTCATTCTTGGCACAACTGTAGAGTCTAAAAATTAAGATTCCATTTCTTTTATTCAAGTGCTTGGCTGTGCTACCGCACAGCAGCTGACATCAATCATGGCAAAGAGCGTCCTTAGTTAAAGGGAATATAGGCTGCTCAAAGCTTTGGAGAAGGCATGCATGGACTCGGGGGGGGGGGGGCGGGGGGGGGGGTGGGGGGGGGGGGGGGGGGGGAGAGCGGGAAGAGAAGAGGTTCCACTTTTTATGTTTTCCAAAAACATAAATTATATTCAGTACTAGAACTACTTCTGCCTTTTCCTCTCACCATCTCCAAGCTTATGTTCTTTTTGTGTTTACACTCATCTAAATTACTGTAATCCATTTGTTAGCAAACAGTTATGTAGTTCCCACACACACTGGGTCAGTTTTGATCTGTGCCCACATAATATTGGGCAATGAGGTCCATCTCCACTGCTTCTTCCTAAGGGAGACAAGGTATTAGACTATCTGGCAACCATTAGCTGACTCAAATCTTCTGATAAGGGCTCTGGGAATTCATTAAATGAACAACAAAAAGGAAGTCAGTCCTTCAAGGTGACCTTGGGCTCTTCCACAGAATATATTTCCATTTATCTTCCCAATAGTGTTCCCATAACATCTTGCATGGGAAGAACAGCAACATTTCTTCAATTACCCAACAGCAAGGGCTACCCTGAGGCACGGGTGCCCAGAAGGCACCTAAGGGAAAAATGGATGATGACTCAAAAAAGCTCTGCACATTGGACAGTGTATAAGCCTGTTATGCTGCCCATGAGCTACTCTTAGTGCCACCCTGAAGCTTCACCCTGCCCGGATCTCCTTTGAGAGCTCCACAGGTAGCAGACTGAGATTTCCAATCCTACATTAAGCTTTCTCTGCTCCCTCAAGACTTTTTGGCTAGTTCAGACAGGCCTTCAGGGAGTTGAAGAGCAGGAATTAAACATCCAGATGATCTCACTAATGGTACCAACATTTTTTTCTTTCTATGGCAGGTTTGTTGGCAGCTGCTATCCTCCAATAAGAAAATCCTGATCTGCTAAGCTTGCACCCAGTCAAGAGAAGAGACCACGTTACTCAGCTAGCGTTCCCCAAAACACCAGTGACAAGCCATGGCAACTACAATGTCTGACCCGTTTGTTAACAGCACGTTTAAATGTCAGAAAACTAAACCAAGCCACTGAGGAATTTCAGGCTATCCACTCAGGGGGCTGCTACCCGGCCAGCCCTTTGGGAAGCCAGGCGTGCTCCGTTCTCCCCAGCAAGCCGAGCAGCACTCGGAAAACCGCAGCTCCCTGCGCTTCGCCTCTCGCCCAAACCGAGTCCGGCTCCTCCGCTGCTGCTCCGGGGAGGGGGTCGAGCCCCTACCCCTGCTCCAGCCCTCTTCCCACGCCGGCCCCGGGACCGCCGCTGAGGGACCCCCGCCCTATCCCCGCAACGCTCACAGGAGGCGACAGCGACCTCCCCGCCCCACCCCGCAGGACCGCGGCTGGCTGCGAGGGGAACGCTGCCGGCGCCCCGTCCCGCTGCCCAACCCAGCACTCACCGCAGGGCTCAGCTCGTCCCGGCACGTCTCAGGGCAGCGCAGCCCAGCAGCGGCTTAAAGAGCCGGGGCGGAGCCATGGGCGAGCCCGGCCCAGCCCCTCCGCCCCGACCCCGCCGCGCATCCCGGCCCTCTCGGGCAGCGGTGCTCGCAGAACCTTCAGCGGGGCCTGACCCCACCGCCCCTGCTGGAGTCAGACCCCGAGCCCCTGTGCACCCATAGCCTCTGTCCTTGAAGTGAGGATCGCTGGGGCATCCAGGTGCGAGGGACTTGTGACCCTGATACAGCCATTCGAGAAGTGGGAGTGCAACAGGAGGTATCCCAACTGCAGCCTCAGAGAAGTCCCCAAACTAATTTTGGAAATTTTTCTTTAAATTCTAAACTTCTTCACCATCCACGTGAGGTCGGTGCAGGCACCAGGATCCTGTTTCACCAGGAGCTCGGGGGAAGATGTGTAGGGCTCAGAACTACATCTCCTTAGATATGAGAAAGAGGCTGGTGCTCAGAAGCGGGCACCTGCCGGGGAGCCATCTGCACTGTAACTCCTGACTGAACCAGTGATGCAGTACGGACCAATTAGGAAGGACTTTAATGGTATTCACAAAAGGCCAGCTATCCAGCCTGTCCACATCAGCCAGTGCATGCTGTAGAAAACAGCTCAGTGCTCAGCTCAGAGCTGCTTTTTAAAAGCAGCCCTGTCTCCCCAGCCCACTGGGCTGTCATGCACCATCTGATCAGTTCAGGATCATGCACAGGGATCCCGTGTTTAGAGGGATGTTTACCTCCTCCTGTTAATTAATCAAATACCAATCAGCTCCTCATTACCTGTACAAGTGCCAGGTTGCTCAGCACAGAAACCGCTTTGTTGTGAGCACCAGAAACAAAGCCCAGTGAACGGGGTTGAGGCAGCTCCTTACAAATCCTCCAGCCCAAGCACTGTACAGTGAAATGTCTGTCTGCAGCTCAACTGGGAAACGGGTCCTGTGGGACTGTTAGTGCAGGCAGCTGGGTGGCATGCAACCCACAATGTCCAGTGGCCAGTGTGTGTGGCCAAGTTGCCTGTACCAGGAGATTAAAAATTACCTCTCTGTCAGTCATGTGAATGAGAAAGGTTAACTGTCCTCTCCTCATAAAATGTGCTGCAGCCTGCATGCTGGCAGCCACAACTTCGAGATTTTTTTTCTTCCCATTTATGTTTTTCCTTTTTCATTTGCAATGAATTGTGAATTTCCAGATTGTGCACCATTTGTGCACATCTTGGAGCCCTGCTCCATAAGCAAAGCCAGTATCTGTTCCTGTGAAACAAGGTGATGTTTACTCCAAGACAGACCAAGAGTCTGACCTCAAGCATCATAGCAAAAAATTTTGTCTAGGTTTTGAGGGAAAGGAACGCAGGGAGAAGCAGAAGTGTTAGCAACTGTTGTTTCACCAGCTGGAGGTTAAAGACAGGGAAAGGATCTCTCCAAGTCAGACAAATAAGAGGTGTATGAGTCAGAGCAGGCTGACTCCATTTGTTGCATGAAATGCCTGTGCTCTCTTGTCCAACCTGTCCCACTCCCAGATCTGCTGGAACTACGTGTGATGATGCTAAGTTATTTACCATGTCTCCTCAGGTAGCCTCCCCTGCTGTTTGATTTTCCTTTTTGATAACATTTTCTACACACTGTGTAGAAACAGCAGAGATCTCAAAAGGAAGAGAGTAGCATTGCAGTTCTAGCAAGGTCTGACCATGCTCAAGGACAGAAAATTCTCACTGTGACTAAGAGACCATGCTGAAGTAAAACACTCTTCAGGTTGAGGCACAGCTAAGTGATCTAGAAGACAGTCTGACACCAAGAACTCCTTTTGTCATGTCTAATATTTAGCCTGTCAGTAGCAGAGTAACTGAGGGACAGATATTAAGTATGTCAATAAGTCCATCACTATAGGAACAATATGAAGGAATACATTACTGCGACACTCAGAAATAATAATACCTTGTAATGAAGGAAAACAAAGTCAAGAAATAAAACCTTCACCACATACTTTGTTTCTATTGATAAGGACTGTTTCTATCAATGTATTTAATATAAGTATGTATATATGTTTTTATTATCTGTAAATACATACATATTTTCTATATAAACATATATGCTCTATCTCCTCAGAGGATCTTAATCTCTGTTTTTCCTGAGGGCATAGTTCAGAAATTTTAAAGATAAATCCTGCACCCGACCCTGCCACATTCCTCCTCACTGTCCTGCACTCCTTCACCCAGTTACCCTGAGCATCCCTCCCATTGCCTGAGCAGCTCCATTTCTCCCTTCCCCCTCCTCACCATCCTCCTGACATGACCTCATCCTTCCCTGTGTTCCTGCCTAACACTGGCTGCAAATTCCTCTTTCTGACTCTCTTGTCCAAAAATCTCAGATGTTGTCTTTTCTCACTGGTTTGTGGAGGAGCTCCCATCTAACCACCAGGCCAGGTCCCTGTGGGCAGCTGGGCTCCTGCAGCCTGACAGCTTTTTGTCTGACTTCTGCCATACTGAGCTCAGCAGCCTATAATTGTGGCAGTTTATTTCTGAGAAACAGCATTTGAGTGAATCAACAGCTCCTTACACTTCCCCTGCTGGTTCAACAGCTTTGTGACCAGGGTGGTGAGCCTCTCTTTTCTTCTGCTTTCTTGGCCATGGGAAAGCCTACAAGCTCCACACAAAAACAGTTCTCCTTTCACTCGTAAAATTGACCCAAAGCATGTTTATCTCCTCAGAACAAAATTCTTGAGGTTTTAGCTATGCCACAGTTTTATGTAAAAGTTTTCCATGTTTTGAGGAGTAAATCATCAGCTTGTTTGACCTACTTACTCCTTAAAAGACTTGTCACACATCAGTGTCCTCAGGCCTTTTACATCCACTAAATACTTTCTACTCACCTGGGATTATCTTATCCTTGTTTGATCTTGTAAGCATGGTCCCACATGTCTGCTTACAGCAGTCAATCTGCTTGCTCTGCTGTTAATCCTTTGCTGTTATTTTATGAAAGTTTATTCTAGTCCAGATTTTACTTTGCAGAGGGTTTAGTCATATTCTGCCATCATTTTTTGTCAGACCCAGTTTTAGCCAAATACTGCTACTACTGGTTGAACTCCCTTAATTATGTTCTTGAAAGAGTATAATTTAGGTAATTTTGCTATTATGAAAGATGGTTTAAAGATCACATTAGAGTTTATTGTTTACCAGCCTTCAAGGTCAGCCTCCT
>JAOEGS010007363.1:0-41183 GCA_025447755.1 Corythornis vintsioides | reverse complement strand
AACTATTTAAAAGTATGTTCAGTGACATTTTGACCTAAATTTAAACATTTCAAATCTGGAGAAAATGTTCAAATCTGTCCTTTAGTCTTCTCTGCATGGTTTCGTAATAAAACCACATGTCTAAATTAACATGGATGGATGTAGATGGAAAATTGTTCTCTCTCCCTCTATTTCTTCTTTCCATATTTACTAATCTATTTCAAGATCTATTTCAATAAAACTCTCCTCACATTTATTCCTCCCTTTTTTATCTTTGCTTTCAGCAACTTGAAAATAAGTTAACGCTGATAAACAACTATCTTTCACTTTTAATCAACTCTCAGTTCTTTCAAACATATACATTGTCTTAATCCTTTACTTCCTTTAAAACAAAAATGCATGTTTTGTTGTATTTTACTCTTTTTTCACTATAATTTCAAATTTGGGTGAAACAGATTGCAGACAATTGGATTGGGCTAAACAGATGTTTAAATTAGTCACATATGCCAAAAATGTTTAAGGCATGCCTTGTTAATGTTGTACATACACCTAAGAGATTTCATGGATTGTGGTTTAATGACAGTTTCCTTCACTCTCAATGAAGTCCATAATAACAATGGTAAGATCAACAGACACTGCTGATATCCACTGCCCCATTTTCTTTTTTGAACTTTTCCTTTTTTTTTTTTTTCCTTTTTAAATGATTTGCTGTACGATGTCTCTTTCTTATTCTCTCCAAGAGTGAAGATATAATTACATATGCATATATGCATACAAACAATTGCAAATCCATGCTAACCTTCTGCCTCATTAGTTAGAAATCTAAGGGGGAAATGCCACCACTAATATGGTTTAAACTCACTTGGTCTGATTTTTGTCAACTTTTAATCCTATTACTTTGAGTGATTATTAATTATCATTGTATATAGCAATAACTCTTGCATAAATAAATACAGTGCTGCTCTGTGTGACCCTCCAAAACACATCAACTCTACTAAATTATGTTCTCTGTTATTATTTGTGTTATTAACTTTAACAAGAAAAATTAAACCACTCATCATAATTTATGCTATACTACCAGCATGCTGCCAATCATCACGAAATGAATGCTTTTCTTATAAAGCAGTTGTGGCAATGTTTCCTTTGAATATTGTTTATTATTTACATAACTATTATCCCTCCAGGCTGTTACTCTAATCAATAACCAAGGCTGTACATGTGAAGAAAGCTTTGTTCCAAACAGCCTACATTATGAGCAGTTAAGTGCTACCACTAATAGCAGATTAGGCTGCAGTTGCAAGAGTTTAAAGTGAATTAACCAAGGACTAAGATTTCAGACTTGTTCATGACTTCAGCATCCTTCAAAATTTTAACAATTTTGGTGGTTGATATTTTTATTTATTTTTATTTATTTTTTAAGAAAATGTTAATTCAGTACTTCAGATTGATTGTTATCTCAAACTGAAGTTGGTGCCTGGAGCAACTCACAGCCCAGATTCAGCAGTTAACAGAAGACAGACAGTATCTCCTTGGGAACTTAAGTAGAAAAGTGTACAGTACTGAGTACATTTTCCTTTGTACATTGTTTTCTCATGTAAATTCATCAGATTTTTACAAATGCTAACATGATAACATAGCCAGTTTTGAATTTGCAAGCATTGCATTCACCTTTCACTCATTGCATCACATTTCACTCTACCATCATTTAAATTGTTGCAAGGTCTCTCCCATTTGCAAGATCAGAAACAATCAGGAAACATCAAGTCCCTTCATGAAAGGAAGTTGGCCTCCCTTTTCAAAACTGATAGTGAAGACCTATGATTTATTTAAAAATAATGTTTAAATGTGCAAGAAATTAAGAGAAAACACACTTTTTCATATGCATAGATATTCCCATAGATGGACATATGAATATTGTTTTATAATTTCTCCTACTTTTAATACTGATTCTGTGCAAGAAAATACAGTTACAAGTCTATGATGAAAAACATTCATATTTTTATTAGAGGCTGTGATTAATACATTCAGGTTTAGCTTTCCTGAGGCCTAATATACATTAACCACATTGGTCTCTGCATTTCATTGTTCCAATTTGAATATAGAGGATGACTAACAATAGTTCTGGGTGTGCATATGTGAATCAGATGGTAATCCATATGCTTCAGTGATTGTAAAATGTATTTATATTAACAATTATTATATTAGCTATCAACATGCAGGGTGACTCAGATTAGAAGCTAAATAATTCGAATATTGTTTTTAAATATGATGTAAATTACTACACAGAATAACTAACTGGATTTCTTTCTTTTTTTATTTTGTTCAAATAACTTGAAATTTACATTTCAAATGCTGGCTGTGGTATGTGGTACCTGAAAGTTAGTACAGATTTATAGTGTAAATATAAAACTTTTTTTTGTTTGAATTTTAACTGCATTTTAAAAATATCTATATGCACTACATGTCACAGGTTGGGAAAAGACAGGTTCATGAAGAGGCTGTGAAAAGCAAATTTTTTTACAGTGTAACACTGCATGAAAATGTCACTGCAATTTTGCTTGCTAAGTGGAAAATGACTACATAAAGAAAAAATTCAAATGAGAGCAGTATGGTTTTGCTTCCTTGGCATCATAGGAGAAACAAATAAACAGCCCAAACCCTTGTTCTTCCTAGGGTAGGAGGGCCGTGGGGTCAGAGGACAGCCCAGTGTGTCTGTGTTTCCATGTATCACTGCTGCAGAGCTGCACAACTGTCGGACAGCCCATGGCCAACCTGCCAGTTCTCGCTATTCAAGGTTAGCTCTGCCTGGTGGCAGAAAGCAAAACTGCTCATAAGCCCTCCTAAGCACATAATAAAACTGAATATGTTCTAAACCTTCTTACTGAGCTGATTTGTTTCAGTAAAACAGAGAATAATAAAGTGAATATTATAAATAAAATGAACTATAATAAATTATAATTCTCATCATAAAGGCTTCAAAGTTAAAACATTACTAAATTCTGTTATTACTATGGATTTTTTATGTGAATTGGATAATAGCATAAATCTAAGATCATATAACCATATAACCATCTTTACATGCAAGTCATTAGACAGGACTTGAAGTGTATCACATTTTCATTTAGAGCTTGAATTTATTATGCTTATCTGGTCTGTTCCACAAACATCTCCGTGACTTTAGGCTGGGAAAAGGGATAGTTGGATTTTTACTTCGATCTCAGAACCTGACTCACAGCATTCATATGAGACAGCAATTCCTGACTGTTATTAATTAGGTATCCCTGGTTTTGGAGTGGTTCCAGTTTGGAAGTCTTTCTTTCAAGGACCATTAATGAGGTCCCAATTATCGTGCTGTGGGACACACAGACTCCAGCTTCAGGAGGTCTGCAGAATTTAACACACTGTTTGACCTCAACAAAAACTTTTTACCCTATGAGGGAAAGATAGGAAGCTCTAGGTGTTTAAGGTCTTCATCCTGTCAGCTGTACACACAATTCAAAATAAAACAAAACCTAAAAATAGAAGACAGAGTTGAATATCTATGTAAATAAGATATATTTTGTGGCATACAGATACAATTTTTTTGTAAATAATCCTTCAAATTTACGTAAATCATAGCCAGGTTAATGATGGCTATATTCTTCATGTGTCCTGTTCTTGAATGGCTCAATTATTCCTTCATTTTTATCTTAATCTAGATACAAAAACCTTTATCTTCCCCAAATCTATTATTTAATGCACCTAGCTGTGAAGAAAGTGGTAATTAGTAATGATCCACAGAGCCAGTACATAGTTCTGAATTTGTCTCTCTGCAGTTTTGCATGGTTATTCAAGCACTGAGCTTTCTCAAATTGACAATACTTCTTTTCTAGCAGACCCTACAATGTTATATTTTATTAGAGAAAATAACTTCCAATAAACAAACACATTCTCGGGGACTTCAAGATGGAAGTCTGAAAAGAAAGGCCAGAGACTGTATTTACTACAAAATTAGACCTCAGACCAGTACTTTTATTAAGGACTTTTTTTTTTCTTCTCTTTTTACCTTTATTAAAGATTCTCAGAACCTTGAAACTTGCATAGTTCGATCTGTGGGTTTCTGCCATCCCCCTCAATTTTACTTTATTCTTGTAAACTTAAGCAACTGTCAGGTTGAAACATGAACCATGAAAAATATCATGGTCAAACTGAGAAATACCAGTTTATACTGTTGAAATTATTTTAGTTAAAACACAATAGAGACTCTACGATTTTTTTTCCCTTTAAAGCACTAAATTACTTTTGTACTTATTTGCAACTTCAAAACAATGAACTGTTTTATCTTGCACATTTCTTACTATTATTCTAGTGCTAATAGTGAACGTAACAATCTGTCTCTTTTAATCCATTCTGCTCCATAAGCAGCTCATCTGATACAGGAATGCTCAAAATATTCAATGTTGGTAAATAATACCCACCAAAACTGGTTTGAAGACTTACCTTGAGATTTTAAGTAGCTTGGTACAGAAGCCAGTATTCACTGTTAAAGTTTTTATTCTCTTGGAACTTGTATGAGATAAAATGAAATCACTGTAAAAGAGTTAATATTTCAAATTTAACGTATCAGTCAGAAGTCAGTAATTACAAAATTAAAAACATTACAAAACAATGTAAGATAATTTATTTTCTTAGTCTTATGCATGGGGTCGTTAACAGCACTGGGGACAACAGAGGTCTCAAAATCTCAGGGCCAATTTATCTGAGCTTCTAATCTTTCTTTATCTGCTGCACAGCCTGACAGTGCTGTCTCTCCAGATGCCAGAACCAAAGTTTTGAAAGGTGTCAGAGGGATTCTCAGGCAAACTGGCCTGGGAAGATAATCTGTTGATAGGTTCCAGACTCAGATATGGATTTTATTTGTAACATTGGCAGGTCTAGAGAGAAACCATGTCTTAGCAGTACGTGGAAGTACATGGAGCTTTTCAAAAAAGAGAAAACATTATTCTGGTGCTGCAGCAAGTTTATTTCATATGGCAGCTTTTCATTTTGCTCACAGCTTTTCAGAGATATCCAAGAGTCTGATTAATTAAAAAATAAATTATTTAAATGTTTCTGATATTGAAACAATATGCCACTGTTACAAAAAAAGTTTAATGAACCAATAAATCATTTTATGGCATTTTAATATGATGTGTAGATATTTAAATCCCAGCTAAACAACATAAGCTGACTGTTGAGGGAGTAAACCCGGACTTGTGTAACAGCTCTGACACGTGCTAGAGCACCCAAGGGAAATACTGGCAATACTGATCCCTTTCTACTGGTATTTTGTACTGATACTTGTTGTGGTAAGTCTAGAACACAGCAAGAGGTTCCATTACCCAAAGAGGAGGAAGATATGTCTACAGAGTGGTCAATTTTGGCTAATGCTTCAATTATAATTTTGATAGAAAGCTCTAGAGGTGATGCCTTTAAAAAAGACATCTGATACTCAAAGCACTTTTATACCTCTTGAAATCCACATCTTGCTGCACTCTGGTGATGAGGATAATGAACAGTCTTAAACCATGTCAAAACAACCACACTTTTAGTCTTCAGATAGAGAGCAGGGGCAGGGGGAGTCAATTTTAATTTTCTAAATGATGGAATCAAATCTGTAGAAGAATGATAAGCAAGAGTAATTTCTTTATATTTGTACAGTCTTAAGGAGTGTGCTTTTACAAGAAAAAAAAAAAAAAAAAAAGAAGTTTTCTTTTCCTTATGTTTTCATTAGGAGGCACAAAATTTCAGTCAGAAATGTGCACAATTCTAGCACCAGTTACCTTATTTTCACCTTTTCTGCCCTGGAGGCTGTATCTAAAACAACTTAAAGCTTCTGTCAGCAAAATCAGGAGAGGTCAGAAGAAACTGCTATGTGTTAGGAAAGGCATTCTTGGCAGCAGGGCTCATCAATATTAGGGAAAAGAATGATGGACTACAGGAAAAAGGGAGGAGAAGTAGTTGGATGCAGAATTCTGTAACACATTTTAAATTCTATTGTCATTGGCTAGGTACATTTCCAGTTGTTTTTTTCAAGTACCACAGAGATATATACATTTAAAAAAAATTCTTTACTGTTAAACCAACTGAAATATTTTTGTTTACTAATATTATAACATTTTATTGAATTTGATTAGACTTAAGACAGTATATGCAGGCCCAAGGCATAAATATACCTATCCACATGCAGATACCTTTTATGTCACTCATGACAGAACTGCGAGGTAGCAGAGGGATTCTTTTCCTGTGAAACAAAACAATGATTATCCAGTTTTTTGAACAGAGAACACAAGGATGCATATGCTGACTCAATGTAGATTGTAAATTTGATTTTACAGTTGTTTTGGTTCATTCTTAATAACTAGTGTAATTTATGTCCATTGAGCCTTACCAATACAGTTATTATATTTTTGTGTAACTAGCACTAACAGTACTCACAAAAGTAATAGGGCTCCACTGTATTATTTAAGTCAACAATGTAAGACTAACCTTGAAGCTAGATCACAAGAGGTTCCACAGAATCACAGAATCACAGAATGTTAGGGGTTGGATCTGCCTTAACATGAGGAAGAACTTCTTTACAGTAAGGGTCACAGAGTACTGGAACAGGCTTCCCAGGGGGATTGTGGAGTCTCCTTTTTTTGGAGATTTTCAAGACTCACCTGGATGTGTTCCTCTGTGACCTGTGTTAGATTATATGTTAGATGATATGATCCTGCCTGGCAGGGGGATTGAACTCGAAGATCTCCAAGGTCCCTTTCAACCTCTAATATGCTGTGATACTGTGAAAAGGTAGAAAAACAAGATGACTTACTTGATATCCAGCATAATTCCTCAAAATTAGGTCTGATGCTCAACCAAGAAACTTTGTGGCCTAACAGTACCTCTCAGAAATGCAGGGCTGAAACTTTAAACACTCTTTCATTCTCTCATCAGTAAAACAGTGATGTCAATTCTCTCAGGCTCTGCTATATTCTTAGAACAAAGCCATTTCAGTACTAATAAGCATCCTGAATTTAGTATTTACATTAGCAAATAGCTGTTTGCCTTTTGTGTTAAGCAATGATAAAGAAATCTACAAAGAGTTCAGTATTCATGCAGTGTACAACCATTATTTAAAACAACATGTGAAGGTGAGCACTGGGTTTTGGTATCTGTTTAGAAAAAAATTTACAATATCATAAGTGTGTTATTACAAGTTTAATAACTGCTTTATGTGTTTGTTTGCACTCGCTTGACAACAAAACCATTTGTGCCTATGAGATTTTCTTCTGAATACTTACAGGAATGTCTACCCAAATTGTGAATTAGTGAACCAGAGTTTATTAAGGTTTGAAGGAACACAACATTTGCTTATGCATCTGTATGTATCTTGCTCTGCTTATATACTACTTAAAAGGTCTAAGACTCTGTAGATTCATCCCTTGGTATTCATATGGCGAAGTGCAGCTTCTATTTGCACCTGAATAAAAGTGAGACAGTTAGCTGATTATTTCTGACAGTCGGTCAAGTGAGAAGCAAACATACTGACAGAAATTCATGTGCAACACTAAGAAATGAAGAGGAGCAAAAGGTAACCTGCCTGACTCAGTCAAGGTACTTTTACCAAATGCTAAGCAAAGGATACTAAATTAAAATATTACTATCAAACAACCACATGATCAAATATGTCAAATAAATTGAACACTAGTAGCAAATACAAATTACCTTAGGAACTAGTACTTTTAAAATATACGTGCAATTGCTTCATGAAGTGACATTGAAAGATAACAATACAGGGTGTCAGTACAAGAAGAATGGCATTTTATTCTAACTGTGCTTTTATAAAGTGATAAAAATAAACTATCCTTCTTCTTCTGGGTGCATATTCCTCTGTTTACAGTAGCTTGTTTAAAAGGACTCTGACTCTATAAATGCAAAGTTTACTTTCTCATCAAAGTTGTATGTGACATATTTATGAAAAATACTTCCTCTCACTGCAGTATTACCAGCTATGGTAATTTTGAAACACTGAGAAAATGTAGCTAAAAAGCAGAATCTCTGCTTGGACTTAGAAAAAACAATGAAAAAAACCACCCAAAAAAGTGAAACTCATGCTGTGTTTGTTTCCATCTCTGATAGTTTATAATGCATTTTAACCACAGGCATCTTCCCATCATGTATTAATTATAGTCTACAGATAAAATCATTATCATTATGTAATGAAAAATGTGAGTAAATTACTTTTAATATCATGTGCAGTAGAAATCCAACAAAAGCCATGTAATTTTTATACCGGCATTTCTCACTATCAGATTTGCTCCTACCTGCTGTGGATATTACTTGGCATTTCTTTTTCCTTCATGACAAACAAACAGAGATTTACAGAAAGGTCTCTCAAAATAGTCATGCATCGCTCTTGTGTATATTGAAGAATACGACATAGCTCTTCACATATGATCTCTCACTGCCTCCTCTGTCCTTTCTCTAGTAAGAGCCTTGGAATTTCTATTTGTGCTCAATTGCTCTACTTGAGTGGATAAAACAGCTTGGCAAGTAAGGCTCAGTTAAGCATTTCTAGAGCTTTTGAGAAATAAAACTCCCTTTCTTTGGGGAATTGAGTGCAATTCTTCCTGTCATTATATTCTATGTACATATTGATACATGTATGTACAATTTTTTTAAAACTCTTGCTTAGAAAAATTACTTGGTTTTACATATGTAAGAATTACTGAAGACTCCCTGATTGGAAAATGCTCAATACATTTAACATGAGACTGAAAAATGAACTTGTGATATTGCTGAAGATCTCCCAGCAGTTGCAACAGTAAAGTGAGTTGTTTAATTTGCCAGTTGCTAGAGGAGGAGAAAGAGTGAAGCAGAGACAATTCACCCTTTTTTGTTTTATAAGATCAAAAATATATAGTTTGTCTAGCAACCTATTTCTACATAACAGTTCTACTAGGTATTAATCTTAAATAGAAATTTACATCTGTTACTAATTCTAAATATAGCCTTAAGGGCTTTAACTACCTGACTCCATAACAAAGAAATTTAAAGTTCAGTCTCTGCTTGTGGAAGGACCATCCACCTGATGGTTGATATCCTGGTAATCATCAGATGGATGATTAGGTTGATGATCTGCACTCTGGTTGCCATTTTGAGGTTGCCTGTTCTGCCTCTGGTGCCGCAGGTGAGGGCGAACACATTTTGCAGGTAGCCACTGCAACCCAGTATCTGTGGAATTGTAAGCATATCCACAACCCCAAGCAACAAGGTCATGCGGGCTTTCCCACTTGTTAGTGAGTAGGTCCTGTACCCACACTTTTGCCCAAGGCAGGTGTATCTCGCCTGAAGACTGCAATGAGAGAAAATTATTCAGAATAACAGGATTATTTTAATTTTGTGGTGATTGATTGTATACAAAGCTAGTTGTCTCTGTGGAGATTCTCCATGCATTCTCCTTTTCTGTTTTTCCAAAACATACTTTAAAGTGCCATGAGTGTGTTCCACAATGGTTTGGCTAGTAGGAGAATGTGGGATACCCCAAGTATGGTCGACACCCCATAGGTGGAAGAACTGCCACATCTTCTGTGAGGCGTAGGCACGACCTTTATCGGTTTCACATTAGATGGCACGCCCAGGACCGAAAAAGCCAATTTCCAGTCAGGCTGAGGCGCAACCCACACAGGGTTGGACAGCATGTCAGCCCTGCTGGTGCATTCTGTTGTGAAACCTGGCAGATTTGAGTGGCTTCGAATGTGCTGCAGAATGTAATATGGATGCACTCAAGCTTGAATCGCACACCACAAACTTTGCAATAGTGAAAACAGAGCCGCATTGTTCACCTCCTTTAGAAGCGAACAATCTTGAATTATGGGTGTACAGAGATGCCTTGATGGGTGAAATCAGCTTTTCCCACAAGCATTGCACTGGATCCCTGGCCAAGGGGTCCATATGCATCCAAAGGAGCCTTATAAATACGGCTAGAATCTAGGTTGACTGCTGTTGAGATATGGAGGTCAAAACCAGCTGATCTGGGTGCTGTCTCCAGGGTGGTTGCATAGGCCTGTGCTTGTGCCACTCTCTGGGGAACACCTGCATCAGAGAGCAATTCCCCCTCCTTGCACCCCGATGGACATTTCCCGTCAAGGGTTATCCGTCAGCATGATTCAGAGACCTACAGTAGCCTGAAATTTGCCCTGGCCTGCCACATCGCTTGCACTGGGAAACCCCTGTGTTCTCCTTTTGTTTCGGCTTAGGCTGTCTCCGCTTGCCCCCAGCTTTGGGTTGCTTTGGTTCATGAATACAAGATGCATGAATAAAAGGCAGGAGCACGGCAAAAGCAGACTGTTTCTGAGTCCCAGACCACACCTTAGCACAGGCCTTGACCATGTCTGTGAGTGTAGGTTCTCCTGGGAGCGCATCTATGATTTTTCTGCATTCCTTGTTTGAGTTCTCTCGCTAATTGTCTGCACAACTGCTGCCTTAGGACTAAATCCTCAACTTGCCTCTTGAGAGAGGCAGTGAGTTTCTCCACAAAGAATATATATGTCTCTGACTTCCCCTAAATTGTCTTAATGTACTGTGCTCCAGGAGCAGCCATCTCTATGGTTTTCATTAAGGCAGCCGTGCCAACCTGCTGAGCCTGCTGTAGGACGCTGAGGGGGCCAGGTACTCTAGACATTGGGATCAAAGTAGGCTTTAAGTCCCATAAGAGCATCCATCCCTGCAGAATGTCTAGGGTCCACATCAGGAATTTGCATATTTACTAGAGCAACCTTATCAGCTGTCTTCTTCCAGATAGCTTCAAAAGTTGAACATTGTACAGGCTGAAAAAGGATCTGACTCAAATGCCTGATATCGAAAGGAGCAAGTAAATCTGTATTTATTACACTAATAACCTGCATAACCTGATCAGAACCAAGCCCACATTGAGCTATCTTGCTTTGCAGGTCCTGCCCCACTTTCCATTATATGATGTCATACTTATCACTCTCACCCAAATTTGGGAGAGCTTTATACACTGGGAAAGCCTGGATCCCCTTTTTTGGGGGCATCAGTATTGCCTAGCACTGCTGGCACAACCCCTGGATGCTGTGTAGCAACCCCCTGATCTTTCACAGCATCCTTTTTTCTGTCTGGTAACCCCACTATTTTTAATAGATCCCAATCTCCATCCTCCAGAGTCCGCATCCTAAGCGACTCGCAGAACTGACGGGAGTGCTTTGGACACAGTGCCACAAAGCAGTCAGAAAGGGTCCAAGGATGAGCCTCAAGCCGCCACTTTCTTCGGTGGCCAGCCACGGTAGCTTTGCTTCTTGGACCCAGTGCATCTCCCACATTACTGTCCAAGGAACCGAGGAACTGTGGGTGAGGGATTGACCTGCAGAACCTGGAACGAACAATAGCGGGGTGTGGGGAGGGGCTGATCAAGCAGATATGGAAGTAGAAGCAGGGACTGTGGCCTCCCAGGCAGGAGACTGCACAGCTTCTGGGTTTGACACTTTTCCATCAGGCGGCACCTGCGCAGATGGCGCGGTAGCCATCTGTGCAGCTGGAACCACTGCCGGCAAAGGCTGTGCCTCCACCCACTGAGGTTGCTTGTCTCTGGAGCTGCATCCTGCCAAGGCAAGGCTGGCCATAGCTCCGCCACCACTCCTTTTGCTGGTCCCGGGATCGGAGCGGGAAACAGCAGTTCTGCGTTCTCGGCATCCGAAGCCGGAACATCCACGTTCGTCACATCCAGCTGCGTCTCTAAGCCTGGTGGCAATTGTGCAGTGCAGCGCCTGTGGCAACTCCTTTAACTGCCAAGAAATATCCAGAAGTTGCCATTTCAGCTCTGGCAGAAAACCAATACAGCTGGGCACCCCCTCTAACAGTGTCTGCGTATGTTCTAACAGGCTGAGCACTGGCTGTTGCCCCTGTGCAGAGTTGCTGCTCGGTACGGTGGCTGGGAAGGACTAGCTAGGCATCTGCGGCGAAGGAGGCTCATGTGCAGAAGGACCAGGAGTCTCTACCCAGCTCCAGTTAGCCGGTCCGCCCCACGGCAGAGGTGCTGGGGGTTGTCAGATCACAGTAGCGAATAGCGCTGGGGGAGGCCGGCTTCTCGGCACCCGCCAAGGCTAGCAAAGGCGGAGGAGAGACCTCCAAGCGACCATCAGTTATGACCAGAGCCAAGGCACGGGTATCCCCATCAGATGAATCCCCTCCAAGAGACGGCATGTCACACGTCTCTGAGTCTGGCGTAGGACCCCCTGCTACCTGATGTGTACTCCTGTAGCAGAACAAATAATGTCCGTCAAGTGGTGAGCAAACTGGAACTCGCCACTTCTCCGTTGGTATATCTGAGCCAAAGCCTAGTACCGAGGTCACGCCAGTGTCCTAAGTCCAGGGCAGTGTCGGCATTCAGGGAGGGGCTATGAAGAACAACCCAATCTAACACCTCACAGAGTGAGGACAGGGAAATGGAAGAAGTCATGAAGGTCAAAACTCAAGCCAGGCAGTGAAAACCTTATCAACTTCCAAGCTGGAGCGCTCCATACTGTCCATTTTGTCCAACATCCCGGGTAGGGAGGGAGGGGGGGAAGGGCAGGCAGGCACAGCATATCTTCAGAGAAGTGCAGCTTGGATCATTGTGATTTCAGCATGTCAGGGATCACCAGATGTCGTTTATCTGCCAGTTGTTGGAGGAGAAGAAAGAACAAAGCAGAGATTATTTTCTTCACCAAGATGCTAAAATCCCTTTATTTATTAATTTACAGCTCTTTTAATACCTTTTTAACTTCATGGTAATTGGACAAGAAATCAGCCACTCCCCAGGGTGATTGGCTGGGGTGCCACAACACCCATAGTCAAAACATCTTTCTACTGTTATACAAAGAAATGCCAGCAAGGTCACAGCTTGGTGAGAACCTTCGCTTTCCCACAGGAAGGAAAATTCCTTTGCTTCAGCATTTTAACACCCACAAAAGCGGATTTCAGAACAAATATTGATCAAATATCACAATTATGTGACATCTTTGTGAAAGCTGTTTACCACCAAAAAAAAGACTGTGTGGAGCTGGCAGCACAAAAGCAATATGCAGGGTGGCCATCTCTACCAGCAAGGACATGTTCAGAGGGATGGCTAGGGGGCAATTCTGTTGGTCCATACATGCCAAGAGCACAGATATGTGGTGACACACCAGAGAAGAAGGAAAGAATATGGGAAGGACTTTCAGTGGATAGGACCAGAGGATTCAGAGCATCCTGAATTCATGTGCTCCTCTAAACAAGAAAAAAAGCAGGCATTTGCTGCAGCAAATCATTAGTATTGCCATGTGTCAATTATTCAAAGGATACTACCTCAAATATTGCCTGAGAATGTCAGCTGACCATGAAACATTAGCTTAGACAACAGGCTTCTATAAAAAGTTATCATATGAACTCCATACTTTGCTTTTTTTAACCTGGTTAAAAGAATATCGATTTATTCCGTATCTTGACATCTTCATCCATGCATGTGCATGGGTACATTATACAATGTACATAGGCATGTATCCATGAGAGAAACAAATATTCTTCAACAATCCCAAGAGAAATCAAGGTTTTGCATGATATAAAAAGTAAAATTTTTAATATATATTTAATATACATGATGGGACCAAAATATCCCAGATAAAGAATGACTACCAGAGAATTCCTCTCCTGTATGCCAGTCTAGTTACCTCTCCTGCAATTATTTCATTGCAAAAGAAGATACTAATAATATAATTAATTTCCTAAAAATAGATTAAAGTGCTACTGCATTAATACAAACATGGGGACAAGTTCTTAGCCAAAACTGAGTTCCTTTGGCATCAGTCATGGGTGACGTGAAAGATTCCGACCTGGCAGAAAAAAAATTGCTAATTTGTTTTTTGGCCCTGTTGGAATGCAGAGAGGATTTGCCATTAACTTCTTTTGGGCCAGCATGCTCTTTGAAAGATTTTAAAGATCTTCTGTCATGCAGAAAGCCCACAGTGACATGACACAGCATTATCCAGTACATCTCACATCTTCACTGGCTCTGTGTTCAGGCACTACAGTACAGAAGGCACTTGGAAAAGTAAATGGTAAAAAATGACAGAAGAAGATCTGACTCAAAGCATGGAAAACAAACCAACCATGAGAAGAACTCTTTTTCATAACTTTTTAGAATAAAATTAAAGATGAAACAATTGCCTTGCTCTACTGCAGATAGTTTGATAAAATATTGTTTTAAGAGACCCTAATCACATGACTGCAGTCATTATAACATAAATTGATTCAGAAGAGATTTAATTAATTTAATGCATCTGGCTGTAATTATTATTCTGCATTTATTATGTAGAATTTTTATTAGCTTAATGGTTTTATAAATTTATCAGATAGTCACTGAAGAAAATTTCAGTTACTCATAAAGAATCTGAATAAATCAGCAATGACTTTTTTTTTTTTCTTTTAAGCACTTTTATTATAATGATTTGCTATTTTGGCTCTTAACAGACATGACAAATTTCTGCTTCTTCATTGAGAAAAAGCTCTATTCAATATCCACTAAAGTCAATACACAGATTCAATTGATTGCATTGCAATGTAAATTGTGCTTAGAATATCTTTATAGTACAACAATTCTTCCAGTGTTTGGATGTGATTCACAAGGACTACTTCAATTTTGTTTGCTTTTTAAATAAACAAGTTGTTTTAACATTAAGTTTTAGAATAACTACTCCTGCCTTTGACAAACCTTTTTATTTTTATTTTCTCAGTGCTCTAAAACATTCCTGCATTTCTTTTATAGTCCTATGTATGTATAGCACAACCCTGAAAATTCCACTACATTTTAAAATTTGGATTGGCTCCCAGTTGAAATAAAAATACATAAAATTACAGGATGGTGAGGCACTGGAATAGGTTGCCCGGAGAAGATGTGGATGTCCCACCCCTGGAAATGTTCAAGGCCAGGTTGGATGGGGCTTTGAGCAGCCAGGTCCAATGGAAGGTGCCCCTGCCCATGGTAGGATGGTTGGTACTAGATGATTTTTAAGGTCCCTTCCAACCCAAACAGTTCTATGATTCTAAGAAATGTATAACAAAATGCTGATTTAAAATTGTAGTAGTAGCATTCACATTATAAAAGTTGAAATATATTTTGATATTTGCAATTGAATTTAGGTGAGCTTAGTCAAATGACATGTCATGGGGAGAGTTACTCTCTAAAATTATGTCCTTCTATCTATCAGATTTACTGTTGTACCCCCAGACTCTACATGTTTGAAAACTACAGCTTATGTGAGTTTGCTAAAAAGTCTTTTCCACTATCTGCAGGATTGTCCAACATTTTTCTGGGTGTTCTTGTGACACCAAAATAAGACAAATAAGAGCTAGGAAGTATTCAAGCTTTTGAAGCTCCGAGAGGAGAGACTGACAAGTGCTCTCTCTGTTTTGTTGGGGTTTTTTTGCATTCAGTGCCTACAGAAAAGCAACCCTGTGGATTAACCTTGCCAGTTCATCACCATCTTGCCTTTACTGCTGTAGCACAGAAAGGTAAACAGAAGTTTTCAGCATTAGTAGAGCTCCATTGCACTTTGTATTCAGTACACACATTGTTTTGTCTCAAACTTCTACTGTTCAAAAATGGCTTAAAATGGGCTTTTGTAAAATGCTAAGTGTTCTGAGGTATTTCTTCCTCTTAAACATGGTTTAAGTTTAAAGTGTACTTAAAGAATTAAATGGTTTAGAATTATTTCTATAAAGACACAATTTAAAGCATTAGTGACTTTTAGACACCAGTTTTAAGGGTATTTCTGATGTAAAAATTGATTTATTTACATGCAGATGAACTCCACAGCAATCTCATCCTTTGCAGGTTGCAGTTGTTATAGCCAAGATTAATTAATTAGAAATACTGAAGTTAGGATTAACTTTTGGACTTGATTCAGAAATCATTGGCAAGCTTACGTCTCTGGCACATGAACAATTTTGATTTTTAAAAGTTAGCGTTATACTTTCAAAAATCCAAATACTGTGGTAGGTGAAAGGAATAAAATTACAAAACTTACTTTAGTTAAGTTCTTCTAGATTGTTCCAGTTGGGAGTTTTCTTTATCTAAAGGTAAACTGTTTTCATAAAGCCATTATTTTCCAGAAGAATGCAAACACTGATGGGATCAAGTTTCGTATTGGAATGAAACTTACTGATAAAATCATTGCATTGATGAAGGAAGAGAAAGAAAAGAGGAATTTTCAGAAAGAAATTAGTGAAGAAGGGAAAAAATTGCTTATTTCACTGATAAACTGACTGGCTGGCAAGTTTACTAAGAGGAATAAATGTAAGGACAAGTAAAGCAATCTAGTCAAGTTGCTGTTAAGGTGCAATATAAAACACTACAATAAAAGATATGTTTTTAATCTACAAGATTTAGTTTAGGATTCAATGTATCCAGGACAACTGTGAAAGGTGAGTAAGAAAGTAATTAGTAATGCAGTAATTAAAATACTTCTATTATTAAATGGATGAAAACTGGAGCAGAACAGAAATGATTGAGTGTCTCTAAAAGAAAATGTGGAAATTTAACAAAAAATTTTTGGAAGGTGAATAGTTTTACTTTAAAACTTGCCTTTTGTATTAGATTGAGTTTGGATAAGTCCTAAGACTTTTCACTTTTGCCTTGGTCAATCACATAACAGTGTTTATGAAAATTCAAAGCCTTCATTCAGGTAAAGTAAATTTTCTTTATCATTCAAATCAAAGTAATTTTATAAACTAGAAACTCATTAAGGATTTTCTATGTTTTCCATTCTTAGTGTCTTCAGAGTAAGATAGTAAACAGATGGAGAGCACCAAAGGATGAGTAATAAAACATGCAATTCATAAATTAAATTATCTAATTTACATTCTTATGGACATACACAAGGTGAAATTTAAAATACATTATTATGTACCAATTTAAATTATTTCACATGTATTTTCTCATTTCCAAAATGAGGATGTCTGATCAAATTTTTGTGGAAATCCACATAAATATTATATAAATATTCTAAAACCCCTTCCCTTAAAAGAGCTAACCTCACAGATGCCACAGTTTATAATTCTCTCCCTTGGGTTTGAAAAAAATTTCAATTCTACAACTTAATATATCATGGCAACATTTGCTTTTTTACATACCCCTCTATCCTCTTTAGGTATGTGACATGTAGGACATAATAGTGTTTGTCTCAAACAATCCAAGAAGTTGAGAAACTCAGGACATCTGTTGTTTGTCTTGAGACACCCCCCGAGATGTATGTCTGACACTGGAGATGGGGGAGGTCTTCAGCTGGCGCTGGGAGTGAAGTGTCCTCGAAGACTACCAGTCCTCCTGCAATAAATTAGCCTGAGGTGTCTGCTGCCTTAATTTTTTATTTACCAATTTACAATGGCTGATCTCACCAATTAGCAAGACCAAGGACTGCGTTATGTACACTATGCCCCTCGCCCTTATCTCTCGGAGGAGTACAGAGAAGGTAGAAGGAATTTTCTCATCTTCACAGGGAGAGAAGAGGGGGTGTAGTGGACAAGAACTATATAAAAAATCTGGGACACTATGGGAAGAAGAAAATATTTTCCTGGAAAAGAAGCTCTCTGCCCCACTGATGTCATCATCTGGACCACGGTGGTGACTATTCTATTGCTTGTTGTCTTCTGCTTTCTCCTTTCTTTTTCTGTTTATATTTTTCTCCCTGTCCTGTCTGCTTTAGAAACTTTGCTATTCTACTCTAATAAAACTTCATCATGCATGTGGCATCTGACCTCATTTGTGTCTTCATTTCACTATTTGGGGATCACCTTTAAACCTTTCATAAAAATTGCCACTTATCCTAGTATCGGATCGTGACAAAGTATGATCATTTGAGTTGGACTACATTTTTAAGTAGGTTAATATTATGAAATAAAAGTCTGAGTTTGGTAATGCTCCAACTGAATGTCTGTTGTGACCTTGAGTTGAAAAATATTTTTTAAAATCACATTAATTATATATAAAAAAATTATGAAAATCTGTTTTTCTCTAACAGCAAACAAAATGTTAACAGCTCTACAAGCCCTCAAATAAAAACTGAAACTTCATTTATTTTAAGCTGAAAACCACTGACCTCTTTGCTCATAATAATGAAGCAGTTACTCACCCCTTGACCAAACACTGATGGTGTGGGTTGTTAATGTGGTTTTTAAGTTTGTTTTTTTTTTTCATAAAGGGTCTTGAATCTCCTTTTCCAGTAGCACTGGCTTCAAAGCCTGTGGTTGTGCCTCTCCTTGTATGCTGCCCAGCCTGTGTGCCTTTTCCACTTTCCTTTGCCAGTGACCCCAGGTAGGGCCAGATGTAGCATGGCATACAGTCACCTTACTTGGAGCCTGAGAAAGTGTGGTTATTAACTCCAGAAGGATTAGGACCCTTAATCCTTAGGATATTTCAGTTTGTCTGGTGTTGCTGTAACTAAATAATGCAGAAGGTCTCTGGATATTTCTTCATTCTGGATTTTTATTCCTGGCATGTCCTTAAATATTCTCCCCTACTTTAACATTAGCATACAAACACTAACATAGAACTAATTTCTTTCTACAGTTTTACTATTGCACAATATTTCAGTTAAAATAATTTGGCTTGTATCCTCTGGCAAGGAGATCTGCTGATTTTATGAAATATTATCCATCAACTTTGATAAATTTGTTCATTTTGCAAATTTCTTTTTGCAAAAGAGTTAAAATAGAGGCATTTATAGTCTGTCCTAAATCATTTTTTTTTCAGTATGCTAATACATGGCTTACTGTTTTTGAGCAGTCTTATGGAAATTATCATTAACTCTGCTTTTGTTTGCTTTTTATATTCATTGATGCTCAGCCCCCAAAGTTGGTAAAAATCCCAGGAAACCAGTCCATCATTCATTTTTGTATATACATATGCATTAATTATAATTGTATAGTAACTCAGGAAGCCAGGAATTGCCAACAATTAAAAAAAAAATTATATTTGTTGTCAGAAGAAAAGGAAGAATTCAATTATCCCAGAGAAAAAGAGATTTTGTTTTCACACCTTTCCCCTCTGGGGATTTTTAGGCATGGCATTTGAATGTGACTGTGCCTACCAGGACTTTTGTCTCAACACACAGTTTTTAATTATTTTTTTTAAGATGTTGTACTGGAAAGGTCCTTAAAACTGCCTGAACTATGAAGTTATGGTATTGTTTAGTAAGGGGAAAAAAACCAGGCTGGATACCTCTTGCTGCTTTTTCCCTAAGGGGCAGGGGCTAGAAACCAAGACGACAGCAAGCAGGAACATTCCTTTGTCAATGCCCCCGAAGGACAAAGGCCAAGTTTGAATTCTCTTTGGTTTGGAACGTTCTAGCCAATATGAAATATATTTTACTGCCAACTTTAATAAAAATGTAAAGAGACCTTGTATTTCTACACATAATAAAACATGACTAGACCTCATATTTCTAGACATAATTAATACACCTTATTCTATGTGTGATCAATTAACATGGTCAATGACACCAGAAATGTTTGGAAATTTTTGAACCTAGAAGTATTATTGAAACAGCATCCCACGGAAAATGATCTCATCCTCAAGATTTAGGATTAAGCACTTAAATCTATATGACAGAATGAAAAAATGGGTATAAAGTCCTTACACAAATACAATATTAACTTTCATGTATAATAATGACCAAAAATGGCTTTTTCACAGCCCACATTATATCTAGACTTGTACTGACTAATCAATTTTGGTCTGATAGGCACTTACTATTATCCTTCAAATTCAACAATGAGGTTAAGAGGGCTAGTAGGATTGAGAAATGACTGCTGTCACACATCTTAGGTGCAGAATCAATTTTTAAATGAAAATGAATTACCATGTGAATCACCACTTCAGAGGAAGCACTTTACTCTCAGGTTTTCTTACAATAATCTTCTAGTCACAAGCCGTCCTATAAACAGTATGTTTTACATTCACATGTAACATCTCATAGATCTCAATGTATCTTGCCAACATGCATCCGCAGAAAAAAATTAAATTTTGAATAAATCGTCACTTACCAATTATCTTCAGGGAAGCAGAAGGAAAAAAGCCAAGCAGAGGTTTGTTAATTTTTTTTCTCTGATAACCCTTTCAAACTCCTGATGGCTTCTGGATAATAATTCAAGGCACTCTTAAGAACTTGAGTTTTTTGAGTCTTCCTTTGTAACAACATTCTGAAACAAAAATAGATTCTTGGCAAACCAAATCACAAATCTTCTCTAGTTGGGTATTTTTTGTCTTTCTTAAGAAAATTCAAAGCACACATGTAAAAACTTGTGGAAAAACAATTCTTGTAATAAAGATTTGAAAACAGAAAATACCATTAAAAATAAGCACATTTGAAACATGATTAATACATCCCCTGTGAGGCCACAAAAACCAAGTACAAACTGCTGTACACTGCCTCTCAAGGAACTCACCTCCAGATTGTCAAAACCCCTCCTAAAACTCATGGATATCATATTTTCTGAATCCTTTTTACTAATTTATGTTCCATTAATGTTTCATGGTGTCCCTCAACCCTTCCTTAAACTACTATATCTCTATATTACTTGTGGATGTTTGGTGCACAAATATAAATAGATTATAAGAGATATGTAGGCAGAATAGTCCTATTGCATTCAGACAAGATACTTAAGTATAAGGTAGCTTATCTATAATTTCATAACCTACAGATAAATAAGACCAGCAAGTAGTATAGTTATTTTAAGTCTCACATGGGTAAATGTCGCATAAAAATGAAATGACGAGTAAATGTATTTACTTTTTCTGATGTCTTACTACATAATTTATTAGGCTTATGCTGCTCATTACGTTTCATACTCCATCATTTTTCTCTGTGAAGTCTCTTACAATATCAAATGAAGAAAATTTGTATTTAAATTAATAATCTTAGAACGAAACATTAATATTCAAATAGAATATGGTGCTATTGTGGGGCTTCAGGGGGAAAAGAATCCTTTTATGTTGAACACAATGAAGGAGTGATAGGCATTTTTCTTATCTCATTCATTAGTCATTCTGGACAGTTCAGACAAGCTGTTACCTACAATAATAGAGAGCATTTTACTTTTTAAAGATTAATTTAAACTATATTTTATACTGAACTGCAGCAAGCTATTTACTTATATATTAATTGATTCTGACAGAATAGATATTTGCATTTTTTTCTAAAGGAATAGGTAGTATTCATACAGCTCTAGCCATGAGAAATGATAAGAAACATATTCTGGTTCTGTGGGAGGATGACCCAACTAGGTCAAAATGCGCACTTGTCTAATAAATTTGTAATATAGTTCAGAAATTTATAAACAGGCAGAAGAAGAAGCCTTATAACTGGCTTTGCAAATCTTCCTTTTTCATTTTCAGCTCTAATCTCCATGTCTTCATAACACTCTTTTTGAATTTAAACCCACCACCTATTTGTTCATTCAGACACATCTCTCAATTTCCTTCACTGGAAGTATCGGTGCATAGAGTCAAGCACAGGTACTATATCAATTGTACACAAAATTCTGGATGTGGCCACTCAGAGACTGCAAACTACCACACTTGCACAGCAGAGAGCAACATTACAAAAAAAATTAAGGTTTAGCAATTATTATCTTGCTTACCCTGCTTTGATTTTTCCTATTCTATACTTTTCCTTCAAAGAATAACAGCAAAAAAGCATTCAGCAAATATTTATCCATTACAGTTTTTCTGTCTTGAGCATTTTTCTCTGTACCCTGTTTAAACTAGATATAAACATAGAATATTTATTCAGTTAATGTATATGTTAATCCGAACCAATGATTTAAAAAAGAAAAAGAAACATACCAACTCATGACTGGAAAATGTTAGGTATGAAAAAGGTCTTCATTTCAAATATACATAAAATGTAGTTTTATAGTAGAGCAAAAAAAAAATAAAAATGCAAACCTGAATGTTCTAAATGTTCATGTCAATTATTCTGGTAATATTCAAATTTTAGCACTAGTAATAACTTCCTTATTTTTGTAAGCCAGCACCATTTCCCTTGATGAGTAACGAAACATAAAATTTAGATTAGTGGCAACATAGCATGAGAAGGGAATGGAATGGTTTGTAAAACATTGGCTGTATCTTATTCCTTCCATGTCTGTTCTACCTTAGTCTCCGCCCTTTCCTGCTAGCTCCCATTGAAGCTCGGCCTGGTGGCAGAGCTATTTGATCTCCTTGGTCTCATTCTGGTTCTTGACTTGCTGGAGACAGGAGCTGTGTTTCAAGACTGGGATTTTGAAGAAACAAACAGCCGCGTGGAAACCGTTCCCCTTGCCACTGTGCGTTAACCAGCAATCTGAGCCATCAGATATTCTGTTTGTGATCAGGCGGCTCTATGAATGTTTCATAATTAGCTCCTTTGCCTCAGAGCAGAGTCATTCCCTTGTGACTTCAAAAGCTTGAGCTGTGAACTCTGTTCTTTCAGATGAAGTCCCTTTTTATCATGGTTACAAATGCACTTGATATGATAATTAAAACCTCAGAGAAAATGTTCCTACAACTTTTGAGCAGGATTTCCTTTATCAGTGATGTCCCATTACCTTGGCTTGTCACCGCAGTTGCAGGCGTGTGTGTGCATACACACAATTGTACATATTAATGAGAAGTAAGAGAGGATGGCACTGAAAATCAGAGCCTTCATATGTGTTTGGATTCATGCTCAGAAAAACATGAAGATAGCAATCCTCAACCCTTCGCCGAGTATGGCCATTGAAAAACTCCACATTTTATTTGATGCCAGCTGAGATGGCTCAGAAGCATGAGAGGACCTTTGTTAGTAACAGGGGTTGTGAGGAAAGGACAGAGACCTCTTCTCCAGGCAGAAGTATCTGGGCAATGACCTCTTGCTTCTTGGGAAGGCACTTTTCTACATAAATGACCATTTCTTATGCCTAAGAGTTCACATATTTTACCTGTTAGTACTGTCTCTGAGTATTAGTGCAGAATTGAACGAGGCAGTGAATTCCTGTTCATGGTATTAGACCGCAGATTTGCCCCAGGGAGCTGCTTTGGGTCCCTGTTTCAGTTCAGCCATTTCTGACCTCTAATACTTTCCTCTGATGTTGCTAAGATTTAACCTGCTCCAAGGCTTGAAGGCATGTGATTTTTCTTAGAATAAAAATTACATAACTGCTTGAGTATTAAATCACAACTGTTGTGTATCAAAAGACACTGGTGTCATTTGTTGGACAGCAAGACCTTTTTAAGGTTCTCAAGCAGCCTTGGGTAGTTTGTTAAATTGGTAGGAAACATCTAGTATATCTATGATACACTCGGTCTTTCTCCTAAAAGGAAAGAGAGGTTAGATTCTGCTGAGAGCCCCTTGAGGCAGATTTTAGTATGCAGAGTGGGTACGACTTCTACAATCATCTTCAGATCATGAGGCCACAGTTTGTCAGATGCAATCCTCAAAGGGATGGCATTTCTAGAGATTTAGGATGTTTTACCCAATTCATGTATATTTCTAGTGGAACCCAACACCTAATATTTTAACTTCAATTTTCTGCATATTTTTTTTTTCAATTTTTTTTTTTTTTTTTTTGCAGATTTCCCATATTCAATGTTTTTTCCCTGATCCAAAGTCTAACTATGAAGGCATAAGCACACTGCTAATAATAAATATTTCTGTCATTTATGTTTTATGAGTAGCATCTGTAATTATATTACTCTCACTGTAAATAACTTAAGCACTGATGCTTTTATGATGGAAATGAATTTAGAAGACTGAATATTTATGAATTAGTATCTTTCCTCTAAGAGAATATGACAGCATTGAAAACATGCAATTACCAGAAATATCTATAGTAATTAAAATGGTAATTAATGACAGCCATTCTAATTAGCATAAAATAAAGCAAATTACAGATAAACCTATGTTTAAAAAAAAAAAAAATAGACAGTATCTCTTGCCTTCTACAGTTTGAAGGACTAAAGTGCTTACAGACTGCTAGTCTGTTTGTTAACGACAGGTGGTGCAAAATACCCAGAACAGCAACAAATCTTTCTCTGTCTTTCACATAAGAGTATGTAGCTATTTCCAGAGGTAAACAAAAAACCCCCATCTTAATACATTATCAAAGCTTAAAATCGAAATTATTTCAAGTAGAAAGAAGGTCGTTTTGTCTTATTCATATACTCATTTAGGAGGTTTATGTCCTAATTCTGCTGACACTGGTATGTGGAGGAAAAATCAATGCCTTATTGTGCACTGAATCAGGAACTTAATAATTATAATAAAAATTACACAGGTTCCTGAAAACAGAAACACATAAATCCCATATCTAGACATCTATAGCAAGTGTCCTGTCTTTGCTCAGAATAATCAGTATTGTGAACAACAAAGCCTTTCCTAAAAGGATGGAGACTTATGCAAGAACTCAGTAAGCCCTGTTATTAAACAATCTGGAAGAAACCATGAGAAAAGTCTTTACACTTTTTAATTCAGATTTTCAAAATATTTGTAAGTGTACTTTCAAAAAGTTGTCAGAATCAATCTTTCTAAAGGTTGGCAATAAAAGTCTCAGAAAGCTGTGAGATTCTAGAAAGATAGTTGTAGTCAAAACATCTGTTCAAATTTCATCACAGATTTTCCTACAGTAAAGAAAGTTTCATGGAGGAAACACGGCTGCCTTGTTCAATTACTCCAGTTTCTCCTCAGTTGTTGAGTGAATGAAAGCTTCTGAATTGTGGGTCATTTTGGTATTCAATTCTTAAAGACAAAAAATACTAAGTATCTTGTGCATAACTTGAAATTCTTTTCCACTTTGTCCACTTAGATACTAAACCCAGTTACTACTGTTCATCTGTTGTCACAGCTAGAGATAATTGAAAGACATAAAATTAGAGAGTTAAATATTTGAGCTTTGCAATCCATTTATCTCATTAAGTTCTTGAAAAAAATAAAGGTATTCAGTGCCTTTTAAGTTTTTGTGATACAGTTCAAATGAGTAAATACCCTCTGAACATCATGTTACTCTTGGGCATAAATAAGCAAAGAGTTAGTCTGACAAATTCTTGGACAATGTGGGGCTGAGTTTTGTGAAATGAACAAAAGATGAATTTGTCCTCCCAAAACAGAATCTAGACTCTTGAATGGAATACTTGGTCCATATCCACAGCCCTGGGCAAGATTTAGAAACCTCAGCCTAGCATAGAGAAAAAGCAACATATTGAGTGATCACTAGAAAGTAAGAGTTATGTCAAAGGTGAGCCCTAAAACACTCTCTTATGTACAAACCAGCCCTGGATTCAAGATGAAAATTCTATTTAAATTTTCTCCCTTTTTCTCCCTTTTTTTCAAGTACCCAGACCATCAGGTGGCTGGTTCAAAGACTGAAGGGAACTGACATCATCCTCTAAGGCTGCAGGTTTGTATCTGTGGGGCATATCTAGGATGAAACTAACTGGGAAAAAAAAAAACAAACAAGCAACAAACAAAATTCTTCTTTATACAAGGCTTTCTAAACAGTAAATCTAAAACATTCATAGAGACCTGAAGCATTCATCTTTCTATTCCCATTTCAGCTTTAGGTGAACATCAAATAATCACACCATCTGTAAGACACACTGAATAACAGAGTCAAGTGCATCTATGTGACCCCCAGGAACAAGCAGCACCTGCATAACTCCCAGTTAGTATCAGCCTGACAGGTATGTCAGATGTACTAAGTTCATAGACAAAAAGAAAGTCAAAGGTCTATTCAAAAGAAGCAAACAAAAAGCCCACAGCTTCTGATATCCTACGCTCTATGTCTATATGAAAACATTACAAACTGCCATAATGATTCAAAATCCTCATTCTACACAGTTTTGCAGTCTCCATCCAGTAACTTACTCTGCCCCCAAACAAAACTTAAATAGGATGGTTGACAAAATGATAGGAATATCATTTAAAAAAAAAAAAAACATATCAGGGAACTGACCTAAATTACATTTTGTAGCAGGTTCAAAAAGCTTGGCTTAAGATTTCATTTTGGATATAAGCACTTAAAACAATTTTTAGAGAAAATTAATTTTGATAAGGAAAATTACTGCCTAAATTTTCTTTTCTTGCTGCATTGCTTCTTTTTCAAACTAGTATTAAATCACAGGTGGATAATAAATTTCCTACAAGTTGAAAAGTTATGAAATATTTTCAGATAACTGTAATGGAAGGCATTTGGTGAATCAAGCTACAAGGAACTCATTAAGTATCTGAAATTTTCTGATAGTCAATCTCTCAAATACCTTTGTAATTCACTTAAGTCTGGACTTTTGTTTATATAAAAATGTAATCTGCTTCTTCTTGGAAGACATTTTTCTTTATAAACTGGGATAAAATGAATGTTATATTTCATTTTTGCTAGCTTTTCAATATGATTGATGCAGACCTTTAATGCGTTAATTTTACAACATGAATTCATATTCAAATAGATACTCTTGTTACAAGAAAGATGAACAGGAGTAAATATGCGACAGTGAAGATCTGAGCTACCCCCTCTTTCCCCCCACATTTTCCCATTCCATCAAGAATGAGTTAATGGAAATTACTAGTACTTTTGGTTTCTGAATATCTCATCTAGGGAATTAGTTACAAGGTAACTGGAACTAGAACCAGCACTGGAAAAAAACAGTCTGAGAAAAATTCAATAGCTAGCTTAAAACTTGTGAAGCATCTATGACAAATTTCCATTCCCTTTAAAGAAATACATATTGACTTACCCTCTGTATTCACAGTATTGTAAAACCCAGTTAAACATGTTTTACCTGCTCTGTGGAACAGGCTGTACTGTATTATACAGGTCTCAGTTGAATACTGGTAATTCCAATTTATAGGCATGAGGCATGTGCACAACAATGCAAGTCCAAACTAAACAGCAGATAGGCAGAGACATCTTACAGCTGAGACAAGGACACTTAAATAGGTACTTCAAACTTTCACAAGTATAACATGGATTAAAATTGTGCTGATCCAGTCCCCCTCATCACTCCCAACCACTCTCTGTCCTTTCAAGAGCTCCTTCAACCTACCAGACCAGCATGAACCGTATCTCATTTAGGTGTGGGGAAATGCTGTTGCAGGGAGGCATAGAGCTACAGAGTGTTGAAAAAAACACTTTGAAGGAGCTTGCCAGCATTTGACAGCTAATAACTGTGGTACAATTAGTACATGTGCACTATTAGCCACATCCTGCCTTCTCATTTTATCAGCAGATACGACAGCTACACAGCATGCCTAAGCTACAGATTTGATAGCTATTGAACATGGACAAGGTAGCTGTCATAGTTTTGTGTAAACAGTATGCAAAGAAACTCTTCCAGGAATCCCAAAGAAATGTTCTGCCAGTGTCATTAGAAAATAGGCCTGTGTTAATAACTGTCTGTATTCAGAGTCCAAGATAGATAAATCAAAAATTCTATCATTTTTCCTTCCTTGCACCACTGCTGTGCCAAACATTGCATTATCCCACTCAAGAGCTCAACAGAGTATCTTGAAGAAAAGAGTTCCCATTCAAGGATATAGCAGCAGGACCTCAGAAATCTGTAGCTAAGCATTTAATGTAGGAGAAAATACTTCAGAGTGAGATGGAACCAATGTAACTGAACCAAGTATAGTAGGACTAATAGAGTAATTACAAATTGGATCTTAATATGACATAACTGAAAATTCACTTCTGACTTTTCTAATCTTGAACTGCTCAAGTTATTTAAAGTTGAGAAGTAATGTCCAATAGGGTAAATGAGTCTGAACTTCTTCAGCTTTCAAGCAATGGATTTTTTTCAACTTTCGTTCCTGTTCTGCTGAATCTTCACCTTCCTCCCTCTCCCCACTTCATATTTTGACATAAAATTACCCATTTAGAAACATTCAGTGCAACTTCTTCCTTGCCACTTGCACTCCTCAAAAATTTCCTCTTAGCAAGAGGGGTGGGATGACCACCCAACCAAAATACAGCATATTAAAAAGGTCAAAGTACTACAGCAAAATAGCATAAATCACAAGATATAATGGGCATTAAAATTCTGACATCTCTTTGTCATGACCAAAATTGTAACTAGAGTGAGAAATTATATGGAATTAGCTTCTTACTGATACGCTCTGAAGACTGTAATTTCATGGTGCCTGGATGTCATTTTCAGAACCTTCTGCCTCTTTGCAGTCTTGTAGGCATGCATTCAGCTATCATCTAGGGCACTTGAAATAAAAGTAAGAGAAAAGGAAAATACATAAATGTTTTACTTGGAGCAAGAAGTCATGCCAGTTTTCAAAATTACAGTAATCTTTTAGTATTGTTTCTGCTGAAGTGAGAAATCTTCTGGAGATGCCTGATCTCTTCCTGTGAGATATGCAGTATGGAGTCTCATTTGAGATTTGATAATGAAAGAACATTGTGCTTTAGGAGAAAAGTAGATCTCAATGTTATGAGTTGATTTGCTTCACTTCACTTCCTTCTGTTTAGCCCAAGAGATCAAATAGGACAGAGCAGTGTCAACCCAACTTATAAAATCCACAGGCATGATGTGAAGGACTGCTAAATCCTTTAACTGACAATAGGAGATGTGAAGTATCCAATGACCAGCAGTAAGTCTCACTCTTGTTGAGGTGGTGCCACTTTTCAGGATCGTTCAATTAACATAAAGCACAAAATGAGGATTACTCTGCTGGCACCTTGTTGATTTTGGTGATCTCTGTTTACATGGGTTTATGAGCTTGTTTGTTTGTTTTTTCTATATTCTATGATTGTCTTTCACTTCATTTGCCTCTTTCTACTTGTGCTTAGGAGGCAACGGACAGAGATCAACATGACTATCCCTGAATAAATGTATTGTTTGAGGCTCTCAGCACTTCTGGACACCTTCAGGTGGTGAGAACAAAAGGATGGAGGTGAGTCTGAGATGAAATCTGCTTTCTCTAACCTCTCAGAAAGCAGTTGGGACTTGAGGAAGTGGAATTTCTCCAGGAGCATAACAAAGAGATCAGGTGTTAGCACTGAGCCTTGAAAATCACAAAGCCTGAAAGACTTACCAACACAAAGCAAGCTGGTGTAGGAGAGGAACAGAAAGGCTAAGAGGCAGAATGCATCAGTGTAGGCATCCCACCCTGCTCACACAGTGGTGCTGCTGCCTCAGGAGAGCTGGCTCTCTACAGATGGCCGGCAGCACAGGCAGAAGGGGTTGTGAACCTCTTCACCAGCAGACATAATATCTGTTATTGTTACAACAATAAGGCTACTGTAATGGAAGAGGGAAGGCTCTTTGCCAGTGCAAAAAGCAGAGAGAGGGGAAAGTAAGCAAACTAGGCAGGGAGGAAGAAAATAACATTATAGGTTTGGTTGTAGCAAGAGTGAGAAGAGAGTCTGTGCTGCAATGGATGAGAGATACAGTGTCATCACTGCAGGGCAAAAACTTTGGATATTCAGTTACATGAGAAAGTACAGAAAGAGACTACAGAAACAAATTCAGTTAGGTTGAGTTCTGAAAGAACTGGTCAAGAAATTTCCTCTCATAGTTTTCTGGGAAACTGGGCTTAATTTTTGGTTAACATAAAATGTTAAAATGCTGAATGGAAGCCTTTACTTTAGCTCATATAGATTATTCAACACATAAAGGAAATAAGTTTCAGTTAAGTGAAAACTAAAGTCAGTCAAAACTGACTAATTTTGAGCACAGCCAGAGGTTTTACTTCTGTGATGCATGTTAAATGATCAGTTACCTCAAGGTTTTCTTAAGAGACATGTTTTTCTACATCAAGATTCCTGAGCTTTGGCAAATCTTGAGCACCTAATCTAAAGGAATAACTCTCCTGGAGGGAAATCACAGCAGACATTTTTAAAGGCACTGTATGGCTGTATCTTTATTCCATATGCTGCAAAGTAAAGCAACACAGAGGCCTGGGATTCATGCAATAATACAGAGGGGGATCACCATCCTGGCTTTGCTTTAGCCCACTCAGCCTCTGGAAAAGTTACAGCCTACCAAGGTGTGTGAACCTGGTTACTGCCTGGAAACAAAACACACCAAACAATTACAAACAATCCAAAAAACCCTACCAAAGCAAACCCAAACAAAAAAAACTAAACAACTCAGGCTCCACATGAACTCAGCGTTACTGAGTAAGGATTTCCTTTGATTTTAAAACTCAGAAGAAATACGACCATTTATTTGAATAGCTGTTGATGACTAATCACTTCAATAATACATTTGGGGTCATTTGCTTCAAACATTATCAGTAGAAGTAAGTTACTTTGTTCTAAAGGAGATTTTTGGAGTAAGCCCACTATCAAACATACTGTTCAATAGAAGCTATAGGTTATTTACTAAAAAAATGCATAGAAGTGGTAAACCACAATAAAAAAATAAAAAAAACCAACCCAGTTAAATAAAAAAATGAAGCAAAATTTATCTTTTCAATCCAGCATCCCTAAGGTATGATTATCTCCTGATAACCATATCTCCCTCTTCTGCCTTATTGCTAATTAAATTAATTAATTAAGGAAGTCTTTCCCCAAGTGGACTTGATTTAATATGCTGTATGTAATTAGCAGCTCTTGGAAATGGAGATGAGATCATTTCTCCCTTTTTTCATGGTACAGGGTACACTCACAAACTTTGCAGAAACAGCAAGTGCTGAGATTCCTGTTCTGTACAACAGCACCCAAACTGCTGCAGTCACACATGTTGGCATAGATCCCTTACCTCAAGATACACCTTCATGCTTTTCTCTACAATGATGCTTCCTCAACACTACTAGAAAGTGGGTACCTATTTTTGAAAAGGTAGGACTTGATTTTAAAAATGGTAAATGCCATGACAGGAAAAAGACAAATAATTTTTGCTTGAAACTTGGTAGTGTTTGTGGTAAAGGGTATTCCCCCCCCCCTCCACCCTTTGCCAAACATGTTGGATACAGACTTATTTTTAAATGCTCAAATTTACTACTTTTATGTGATTAAGTGAGATTACCTATTTGAAAAAAAGAAAAAATAATACTGAATAAAGAAATTATGGATTTACAATTATAAAATTAAAAAAATGTCTCATTGATCAAACACTCCTTACACTGAGGAGAACATTTTCTTAGCAAGAGTATCCAGTGCTTATTATTCACAACTGCTTTGAACTAATTTTTGTCATTAAGCCTGCAGTTTATATTGTGTTAAATATATTGGTCATGTTATATGTAGTCAAAGGACAGAATCAATATCTCACATGTTTTAAAAACAAAAATTAAAAGTGAGCTCAGTCTTTGTGTGAGTCTGAAAACAATATTTAAGTCCACCTTACAATGGAATATTTAATTTTAATACAGTGAGATAAAGATTAATTGAAAAAATGAATTATTTTCAATTAGAGAAACATTTTAAATCTGTTTACAAAATGCAATGTTACAAATTATTAACCATCTCTATTGTATCTGCTAAAAATGTTACAGGTAGGGGTTAATGGCTTAACAAGTCAAATGCTGAAATGTGATATAATGAAAAGATAGTTGCTAGAATCAGGGACAGAAAAGTAGAAGCATGATAAATACCCTAAAACATTAGTGTCTAATAGTATTTCTTCACAGAAGGAAGAAAAAATAAAAAAGAGTCAATGTGATTAAGGACAATGAGATTTTTAGTGATCCAGGCACATTTGTGTGAGCTGACCTGAACAGTCTTCCAAATTTAAATGAATAAGAAATTCCTATTAAGAGTAAATTCAATTACTATAGAGATGATACTGCAGAAATGGAGATCTGTACAGGGATTAAACCCAGGAGAATCCCTCACAGAGTTAAGTGATCTGAAAAAATTTGTGAAAATAACCTTTAGTATAAATGACAAGTAAGAAATTATTTCTAAAGATACACTAGATAATAGAATCATCTGCTAATATCATAGAAAAATATAAACGTTATCCAATAATAATTGGAATAGCTTTGAATTTGTTACTGTATCATTATATCAATAATTATTTTTATAAAGTAGTCTATCTTCTAGAGACATAGACACACTTCATATAGTTAGATATGGTACACAGAAAAAGGCAATGCCCAGACAGCTTAGAGTGGCACCGCTGCTTTTTCATCTACTTGTAATTTCCTCTTCTGCCTGTGACCATCTTCCTTGGTTTTATTCTAGGATGCCTAATACCCCAATACCTGACAGCAGCTGCCACGTTAAAACTTTAATGCTAGAGGTCTGATACTTCTTTTAGTCAAACATGTTTTCTTTTGCCTCCAGAAGACTGGGATGGGGCAGTCTTGGTGCTAAAACGCAGGCAGATTATCCATGCCGAAAAAAAACCCAACTATAAAAGCCTAACATTTTAAAGGAACTATCAAAATGAAAGGGGTATTTTTAATGTCATTTTACAAAAGTAATTTCATGGTTTTGATAGGCTACTGACTGCCCAAAGATAGAAACCCCTACACTTCACAGCAGAAATGGAGTGCCAATAAGTGCTAGAAAAAAGATACTGAGGTTGCTCAACAATATAACTTTTTTTTTTTTTTATATATAATTTTAAATAATCCTTTGTTGTGTTTGGACAAAGCTTTTCCCTTTGAATTTTTCACGGAAAAAAACCAGCCTAGGGGAAGAAGTACCTTTCTCCCTTATAATTCACTGGTGATGGCAAACAACTTCAGCTTCAGCACCTGCTCCCTTTCATTCAGTGTGCACACCTGAAGCGTGGTCGCTGAAGAACAAACCCTGCAAACAGTCTGTATATAACCATCAGAGACCTTTCTCATTGTCCTATTCAAAGTCTCAAGTTACTTACTCTTATTATAACATGTTTAGCATTGTCAGAACACCATTTACACCTAAGTTTTACAAATCAGAGAGATTCTGAACTGTTCTGAAGCTCTCCTAGAGCTGAAAAGACATGAGGAAAATGATCAGTATTCATTGTTGCAGTGTTTGTGTTTCTCTGTAAAAATGCAACTTTTTGATTAAATATTTGGAGGGGAGAAATACATGCTCCTTCAAGCAACAATAAATATTTGTGCACAAGAACCCTGGGGAAAAAGAAGACGACACTCATATACATTAGAGTATTTGAAATATCATTGTGCTGTGCGTTAGAGAACTTTCTGAAAAAAAAAAAATCACTGAAGCATTTTCCTCCTACATTATGGATTAATGTTATACAGATATGGGAAAATAAAACCAATTTCTGAATTTTAAGTATAAAACAAAGTAGAAACAAGAAGTCAGGCAGAGTTGAGAGTGGGAGGGTAGGTTGACTGTCAAGCAGTTGTGGTTTGAGAACACTTATCTAACTAAGGAGAGCACAGAATTGCTCTTTAAAAGGAATAATTTCTAAGGGGTTTTTTAGTAACTCAATACTTGTATACCATAGATTGGGCAATATAATGCTTTACCTTTTTTTTCCTGAAAAGGTTCAGAGGCCTGTAGCTAAAATGCACTGCTCTTCATCTGCTGTGACTGAAAAGTCATAACTTCAGAATGTCATTTGTGGAGGTGAGTAAAGAATTTCATCGACAACTAAAAGTATTCTGCAACATAATAATGAAAATATTTTCCCAACCAAAATTTCTAATGTGTTTTCTAAGGACTTTTGGTAGATCTGCCATAACCTTAATCACACTTTTTCATAGGTGAGCCTCAGAAAGAAAAAATCAGTGGTATTATTCAGCCTTTCTTTGGCTGGAGTGAGACAAGCAGGTCCTCCCTGCCCGATCATTCCGCCCCAGATCCTCTCCTCTTGCTCGCAGCAGGTGCAGGGATCTCTGGGTACAGCTCCCGGGGACACCCACCACGCCGACTACAGCATATACTGCATCTTCCACCAGGGGGGGCTGCAGATTGAGGCAACAGTCTTTAAATTCCACAATAAATAAAACAGCCTACCAGCACACAAAGCTAATCTCTGTCCAGACTGAAGATCAGGATTTCAAAGCTAGTCAAGAAAAGCAGTTGGTAAATAGCTCAGACATTTCCCAAGCTCAAAAACACTTACCAGGGATTGTGTTTATTTATTTTAAAATGCGTTAAATACAAAAGAGAGGAGCTGCAGGACCCAGTGTTTCAACAAGAGGATTAGGATAATCTCACTTTGAGATCAGCAGTTTGGGTCCAACCAGGGTCAATCCGATAACACATTATCGGTCTCTGTTTGGCTGATCAGAAATCCACCCAGAAATTCGTGGTCTCAGTGCAGCAATTTGACATGTTAGCAGCACTAGAATAATTTGACAGTATCAGTGAAAACAGAAAGAACTAAACTGGTAGTGATAAAAAACTCAAAACACTGTCAATCAAGACTCAAAGATTCCCCTTGGGGCTACTGAAATCTTCCTGCAGTACCCCAGAGAAGAGGGAGAGTTGATATTTTCTCATGTTTTCAGTGCCTGCCCTCAACTCCTCTTATGAAGTCTCCCATCAACCATTCCAATTTCAGCATCTCCTATGGACATGAAATTCAGAAGAAACATCTGAAACATCAGCACACTAAGGATCAAAAGAATATATCCAATAATTAAAATATCAGGGTTTTCCTCTATAAGAAGTGGCTTCAGGGAATAGAAGACAGGAGTAATAAGACCAAGCATATGTATACTCTTTTCTTAGAACTTATCAATAATTTTATGAATAAATTATATGTATATACACATTTATGTTTTTGTATGCATATGCATTCACACTTTGGAAAAACACCTATTCATCAAAATTCCTGAAGTTCATTGGTCAGCCACCACAAACAGTAATTCCAGGTATCACACTGGGTAGCACTGGTTCCTATGAAAACCTATTATGTTGACATATAAGTAACATTGCTGATTTTGCATTCATTCAAAGGGAATGAGCAGCAGTGACTGAATATGACACCAAGTTAGACTATAGGCACGTTCCTGCAGTCCTGTATTTTTCCTCCAGATCCTAATTTCTAACAAGATGGAGCTGTTGATCCTGAATCAGGCTTTGTGAAGGCAAATCATCCAATTGAAACAGTGATGAAAACACAGAAACCACCTTTCAGAAATGTGTGATTACATCTCCACTGAGCTGAAGCCACAGGGAGACCCAGATTATATCCATTACAGAATCATTCATTAATTAATTAGGTGAATTTAAAGTTAGTTAAATTAACGTTTCCCCCTCTGTAGCACTTTGTTGATTATGGCTGTATATCTAAAATAAGGGTGCCTGCATGGTTACTGGGAGGGATACAGTGATAATAACTGGAGAAGTGACATTTTATCTCTCACTAATATCACCAAAGAATAAGTAAATAAACAATCTGTTTCTTTGTCCTTTCCCTATGGCTATATTTTTAAACTAAACAGGTAAAAAATGAACTAGTTAATTAGTATTAATCTTTGTGTACAGACTTGCCTCTCCAGAATTATTTTGCTTAGAGTTGAGATGCAAAAATCCTATCCCTTTTGAGAGGACAAGTGTTAGATTGCTACAGAAAACTAAATAACAATTAAAGAAACTCTTGGGGCAGGGGGAAAGTACCTTCTTTCCAGGTACCAGGCATAAAGGTTACCCAAACCTCGAGTCTGCAGTGAGGTGTATCACCCAGGCAGGGGAGAGAAAAGGAAGCCTCACAGAGAGTAATCAAAGGGAGGAAAGAAGAAGAAAACGGAATGCTGGAGAGAAATTGCTTGTGCATAACTCTATGTGTGCATATATTTTACCTCCCTTAACTATTTGAGTTACTAAGCATGTGAACTGGAAATGCAACTGAAGAAATTACTAGAATTTTCATTTTTTCTATTTCTTCAGTTTAAAAAGGTTCATTACGGTTACGGAGCTTTTTCTAAAAATCCAACTTATCTCTATGACACATTGATTATTCCTCATGAATAAAATAATGATTCCAGCTTTCCAGCTTTTTCAGAGCAGTAGTCTTCTGAGGTATTAATAACTTCATACTGTTGATGGCTTTTGTGTTCTGTCAAAAAAATTCAGAAAGAAAACAAACAAGAAGACTATCCTACGTATCAGATATTTGTAAGGAATCTCTCCCAGCATTATTCTAGCATGCCTAGAGATCCAGAATTCATATTTCAAAACACATAATTAACAAAGTAATAAAAATAAATAAATAAATGACAAATAAAACAAACAAAACCCCAAAACAAACTAAACAACAACAAAAAAACACACACAAAAACCTCGCATACACACACACACACATAAAGCTTTATCTTGTTTATATTTCCCTATATATTTTCGTGGGTTTTATGTCACAAGCCAAAGCTAAGTGTCTCTGGGTAATGCTGTAACAAGACTCTATCTTCTGTTGTAAGAAGCAACACCTCCTCTGGAAACTGAACCCCCTGTTCCCTCTCAGAACTACAGAAGACACCTTAAAGTTAAGATTATGAAGGCTCTAAGATTTCAAGAAGTTATTTTACTTAATATTATCAGCTTAGTAAAATGCAAAGAACAAAAAAAAAAAGGCATTTTATGACATTAAGGCAGTGATATAGTTTATGAATTATAAAAATGCAAAAATGTACAATATTCTCTTCTGGTAATTATGACATTTTCTCAAGAAGATCAGAATGTTTATCAACATGTATATATTCATGCATATGTAATAATATCCCTTATATTCAAATAAACTTAATATTTGAACTGTGGGACTACAGCATGTCCGAAGCAATCACCAGCATAAAGATGAGAGATCTTTTCTTGCTTTAAAGTGGGCAGGTGATTTAAAAGATATAAAAAGTCACCAGGCAGCTGGAAATTTGCAAGTTCTGTAAGGTGGTAGGAAATGGTAAATCTTGCTGGTAAGAGCAAGATTTTTGTCTGTGTCATGGAGCACTACTAACTGCAAGACAAAACACTGGGTGCTAACTCAGCAGGACCGCTGCCCAGTACAACCAGTGGTGAGAGCCGTGCTGGTTTCCGACAGTGCTGGGCTGAGCCCACCAAGCCTTAGGTTTCACAACCCCTGCTTTTAAGAAACATCCCAATGTTTGGTCGGTGTAAATCATCTTGACTTCACTTAAGTCAAGAAGCTCTGTTGATTTAAAAGGAGTCAGTGATATTTACATTATGTCCTTCAAGGGCTGCCGTGGGGAATGACAGCTGGTAATAACTCCAGGCCTTTTGCTCTGTGCTCCACATGACAGGAGAGACAACACAAGTTCTTTTCATCCAGCCATTATCAAAGGTGTAAGCAAAACTACACCAAGCCTGCTCACTCAGCTTTCCACTCTTCAGCACAGTTGTGTTCCTTGCATTTCATAATGTCAAATTTGGGGCCTGCATTACTACAGGATCCCAAGGAAGAGAAAGCAGAAGCCTCTTCTCCCACTTTGGAACACTGCCTGGGTTGGGGAGCAAGGTCCCTTGGTCCTACTCACACTTTCCAAAAGAGCACATGCCAGCAAACACAGTGCTCCAGACCATCCATTACCAGTGTGTCAGATAGAAACGGGTTTTTTTGGAAAATGAAGGGAAAATATGTTTATTGACCAGTTCTATATAGTTTGGAACTTGAGAGTCAACCAGAATCCAAGCTTTGTGAGCTGACATCTGACTCAAGTATTTATTGAAGGCTAAAATATATCAAATCAAGACAGACCACATCAAATGGGTTAACAAAACCCTATTTGCAATTTACTAAAATATTTTTCATACATTTCACCTCTAACTTAAGTGGCACATTAAATTACTTGTTATCCAGAAAGACAAATGTCATTTGTGCACTCAGCTTCTTGTACCACAGAAAAGTAAATTTTGTAACCCATACGAAACAGCAATTCATACCATTATGTTCCAAATAAAGAGTATTTCCTCAAAGCATATACCATAATAAAAACCCTATGAAAAAGTAACATTTGAAACTATAGAATTAAACAAAAGAGGCTTTTTCATCTGACAACTCTGACCTCCATTTTCTGTGCATTTTTACCAGTATTTGTATCCAGCTACCCATTAGTCATGTACTTACATTATTTGTCCAGCTATAGGCACAAAGAATTTGTAAGACTATATGCTCTGTCTTTCCTGAAATAATATTTGAAAACTGACTCTTTATTGGAAGTCTATATTCCCTGCATTCTTTAATTAATCAGACTGATGGGAATTGTTGCATTATTTTTGAACAGTGTTTGAGTTTTTGTAGTAAAGATGTTCATGCATCATGTTTACAGCCTTTGAAATCAGCTCAGTGCATGCTATTTAGTCTTCAGGAAACATCATCTGGACTTAGAGAAATATTTTCTCATTGATCCACTTTTCATTCAAGACTGATGACATATAATTTCAAATTAATTTGTTTAATAGTGCTTATATCATGAGTATCAATGTGTAGAGTGAGGTTTTTGCAATTCTGCATGGAGCTATTATTTAAAGATAAAAGTCATTTAAAATAATTTAAATGTAGTGCCAGAGAGGAAAAATAGGCTAAGACTGAATATTAATTTTACATTCCTGGCTTCCTATTGTCAGCTGGGCACAATTTGCTATCTCTACCTCACCAAATACCTGCCTTTATTGAATCTAATTCATATCCTGTTCTAAGAATGAGGGAATGGATACTCATCCTCCTTTCCCTCTCTGCCTCTCCTCCTCAGGAGCTGGGTACAATCATCAGCCTAAATTCAAATATGCATAAGTCTCTTTATTAGTTACATGACTTGATCCACTGCATACTTTTCAATCAATAATGAAACAAATATAAGGGACTATTTACACTGAGAAAAAAAACCCCTACATCTTTATAGAGACAGTTATGAGTAATATTTGCCAGAACTGCTTATCTGACATTATTTAGTTTTACTATGTGTATTTACACACACATATGTATATATATACACAGAAAAAGCAAGTGTGTGCCCATTGATATCAACTTTACCCTCTGTTTGCTTTCCTTCTGGTCTTCCTGCATTTTTCCTCAGTCTATAATATCTGACATGCTAGATTTTAAACAGATAAGCTATTGATTTAATGGCTATCAAAAAAAATTTAATGAGAAAGAATATGTCAAAAAACCAAGTAACTTTTCATTTTCCTTTTTTTGTTTTTTTCTTTAGATCTCACTCAGGCACCTTTCACTAGCACGTGATTGCTTATAACTTAGTCTGAGTAGACAACATTATCATTAGAGAACTGTTTGATTCCCCTCACAGTCACACTAAATGAGCTAGAGATCTCAGTCCAAAAGCACAGTACAGACTGAGAGGTGCCTCCACCACAGCTAAAGTTTTTCCTGATGGTTTCATTGAACAGTCAAAATAAAGTCAGCACTTCTCCAGATGACTCTTGAGATATGATTTGCAAATGGGTAGCAAATAAATACACAATAGATTTCTGAAAAGTGGTAATAAATAATTCTGCCTGCTCCTTGCACTGTACCTACTCTGAAGATAAATAAAGGTAGAATATAGGGAGGTTGTTAAAGGATGCAAGGATGCAACAAGGAAAGCTAAGGCTTCCCTTGAAATCAAGCTGGTGAGGGAGGTCAAGGACAACAAGAAAAGATTCTACAAGTATGTCCTCAGTTGAAGAGGCTAGATGGTCTTCTAGGTCCCTTCCAACCCCAAACATTCTGTGATTCTTTGGTATCAAGAGCTGTCAATCCATCTCCTGTGATGTTATGACTGCAATCTCAGAGCCAGATGCTTGGCAAGCAGACTGCACAGAATACATCTGTATGGCTAAGAAGCATCTTTCTTCACCAAACTTCATTAGAAGTCATGTTTCACCAGACACTAATCACAAGCTGTCTACTTAATGATATGTTTGTACTGCAGACACAGAGATCAGCTGGGTTTGCTGAAGATGTTTAACATGTGATCCCAGGGCTGCCCCTGCAGCCCTGGCCAGAAGAGATGCTCCATGCTGTGCTTGGCTCTCACAAGGCTCCTCTTAATGTTTAGGGAACACGACAGAAAACAACCACAGAGGAGCAACAGGTTCGATTGAAAACAGTGCAATCTGAAAGCTCATTTTGACCTTAACTGGCCTTCCAATCTGGTAGGCACATTGCGATACAGCCCCGAATCACGTGTTACCTTGATACCCGTTATATTTTGCATCTTGCAGAAACATCCTGTGAATTTGCTGAGTAATAGGAGGTTTAGTAGGAAAACCATATTTATGAAACCATTGGAATGAGTATTTGTCTGTTCTTGTGTTACAAAGTGCTCAGCCATGTATCTCCTTTTCAAATATTACAGAGGGAAGGGTCAAATTCCACACTGTAAAATTAGCACTTCTGTATCATACACAGACGGGTAACAAAGTCAAAATTAAACCAATGGATTCTCACTTTGGATGTGTATTTATTTTAGTGTCTTTTCTCTCATTGTCTTTTATCTATATTGTATCAGGTTTTCCCTGAAACAAAGATGACTTTTATACGATTGAAAAATCATCAGCAAAAGCACAGGTGGGATATATACAAACAAAATTATGCATGGGTCTATTTATCTTTTCTTTCTTTCTTTCTTTCTTTCTTTCTTTCTTTCTTTCTTTCTTTCTTTCTACATAATTACTTCTTGAAACTTTATATCTAACTATGAAAAAGATCATGTTCTCTCAATCTGTTATATCTGCTTTTATTTGTTACCATTAAAGTTTTTACATATCCACATGTCATTTTACTCTGGAAACACTACAGAAAAGAAGGCAAATGTTCCATGTTCCTGATTACAGGAGCAGCCAGTGTGTGCTGCAGTAGATTGGCATTGAATGGAAAAATAGTAGCACCACCTATTGGCAAAATGCATAAACTGATCACATTTCATACTAGTATTCCTGCTGCTTCTGGATATTACAGTTGCAAGCTCTTTATTTTCAGTTTGCTTTAGTTATTCAGAATTAACACAGTTGTTAATGTGGCTAAAATGGAATGGATAAGGACCTGGTTTTAAACTGGAAAAGCAACTCAAATGTAACCTAGAAATTCTTAATGACAGAGTCAAACTTGTTTAGAATATATCTAGAAGGTTTGAAACCTTTTCTATCTTGTGGATTTTGCATATGGACTAATGCCCTGACCCAGCAATTCTAGGTTTCTAATTCCCCTGACCGTCTCTTAACAAGTCCCTTTGATTTAATTGGCCTATAAATGGGAGCAAAAATTAGTGTGGAGGGGAATTATTTGAGCATTGGGGTTAAAAGACAATATTTTCAAATATTTGTGCAGATCAACAAATATATATACA
>JAOEGS010007362.1:0-21928 GCA_025447755.1 Corythornis vintsioides | reverse complement strand
GAAAGAAAGAAAGAAAGAAAGAAAAAAAGAAAGAAGAAATATATTTTTATATATTATACATATTATACATAAAATTAAATAAAATCCTATCTCTGTGTGTGCTCCATAGCCCTTCCTGCTCTACCATGACATACTTAAACCTTTAAGTTAAACTTCACTATGGGAGGCTGAACTGGCCTAAAGTATTTCTCATGGGGAATGACTCCACGAAAATACATAAGCCATTTACTAGGCAAGGGTACTAGTTTATGGCAGAATAGTATGTGGCTTGCTAAATCCAGAGTTTCTGCCCTTGCTTTTCACCCAGCAGCTGCAAATATACTACTGGCTGCCAGGTGAAGGCAGACAGCTGGGGAAGGACAGGAGGAGTAGTCAGTCAGAGTACAGGTATGGCCTGGAAACAGGAAGGGGGGGGTTGGCCTGTCACTGAAAGGACGAAGGGTTTCTTTGCTTGCTTTTTATTTTTTCCCTTAATAGTCAGAAGAAACCCCACCCAATATAACCAAAGCACTTCATCCACTATTTGGAGTCTGGCTGTGTGATTTCTTCATTTATATGGGTCCCCTCAAACTTGACATACAGGTCTATGATTTCCCAGTACTAATATCATATAAGTATGGGGAAAAGTCCTTGGACACAACTCTGACTTGAGGAGGGAAAGCCCATCAAACAAAGCATATTCCCTAGCCTTCGTTAGCAGCTTAAAGATAGCAACTGCTTTGACCTGCACCTCTTTAGGTTACTCTCCCTGGAACACACTGCAAAACTCTATAGTTTCACTGCACTTTCTGAGCTGCTGCATTTTTCAACAGTTACAGCTTCAGTACTACCAGAAACATGTGTGTTCTATTTAATTGACCAGGACATTTATATGCTGTCTTAAGAAAGAAAAAAAACAAACCAACCCAACTTTGGTATATATTTCATGTTTCATCTGCTGACACCTGTTGACTTCATCTTTTTTTATTAAATACACTCATCAGATTTTTTTAACACAATTGTATCACTTACACTGAAAAAATACCTACAAATATTGTTAAGCCCTCGCCCTCCACCCAGTGAGATGGATTTAAGGTTAATAGCCAATGGTCTCATTTGCCAGGCTCTTTGCCCTGACCATATCTCACAGGAGTCACTTCTGTGTCTCTTATTTTGCCTTGGGCAGGCAGCTCAGCAACCCTGATTGACTCAAGTTTTTGCTACCCCAAACAGACCAAGAGCTGGAGGTGCCAGTGCTGGACTCCCAAGAGTGGCAGGTACCACACAGTCACCTCCCTGCCAGAAGAAAAAGTCACCTTTGTGTACTATACCCACCCCCTGCAAAGTGCTGTGTTATGTTGCCAAAGTTCGCACACTTAGAACACCCAAAAAAAGGTATATGTGAATATACATATGTTCTGGTCATCACTTTATAGATAGGGAGAGCATGTATCTTATATAGACATATATCAACACCTTCTACCATGCAGAAAAATGAACTATACCTGGAACTTTTGAAACGCATTATTTCACTTCAGATGAGAGTTGGGAAAAAGCACAACCTTAGGAGCCAGTTGGGAGGGCTGCCAACGTTGCGCTTTTTCCACTGCATCACAGTGACTCAGACAGCAGCTTGGGATTGAAGTTAGTCCTTCAGAGTAAGAATGAGGATGAATAATCACAAACAGGAACTTGAAAACCCCCTCTGATTAGCAAATGTTTGTTTATCTGCAGCTGAATCTTTCATTGCTGAAGCCAGGAGACCATTGCTTCTGATTTATGAGCGGGTTAAAAATATCCTAAAGTAAATGGAAAAGCTGTTGAATGTATTTTAGGGTCAGTTTAATCTTTTTCTCATTGTGCGTCCTTCCTGGAACAAGCAAAGCACCATGGGACAGAAGAACTACAAAGGACAAGAACAGCAGCACCTCAACAGCCCTGAGCAGTTGGTGTTTGCCTGCACAGGGTTGGTGGGTGTGAGGGGTGTGGGGGTGACCAGGCTTTTACATGAGAGCAGCCAAGAATGTCAGACCTCATCTTCACCTTTCTGCAATGGCACCAGCCCAAGCCAGCCTGCCCCAGCCTTGAGAAGGACATAGCCTTGCTTGGAGAGGCAGGGGAAGGTGAGGCAGGGCTGAGAAGTGTCCCCTGGGTGAGGAGGGCCTGCAGACCATGTCTGGCCAGGCTTTACTGACCAAAAGCCAAACAAAAATCCAATCCCAAAAGCTTAGGGTTGAGTATAAGTGCAGGGTCAGCATGTAACACACCTTCCCCTATTCCACCACCACCTGCTTGGGGCTTGTCCACCCCCCCACACCCCCCTGCACATACACACTTTTACTCACACATAAAAAGATAATATCTTCTGTTTATGTGTATAGTTTTTTTTCTTAAACCTTTGGAAAATCCTGTCAGTCCCACCACCACATGGCGAGGACTTTCCAGTTTAACTGTGGTGGTGTAATAAAACCCAACCAAACAAAACCCACCCCCAAAAACCCCTTACTTTTGCCTGAACTGATCTTCTGTCATCTCTGCTTTACAGCACTCTATTTGGATGTGCAGTATGATGGTTTTAAAAGTAAATAACTAAAAATATTCACGAAGGGGGAGTTTACCACGTTGCTTCACAACAGAGCCTTTTTTTCTGCCTGTGACCTTTACAAGGGGTCAATGCAAACAGTGAAAAATAATTTTAAAAATTAAAAAAGGAAGTACTGAGTTAAAATCATGATCTTGTGACTCTTACTTTTCATATGCTCACATGCACCCTAGTTGTCACTTCCCTTTTATTTAATACCTCTGTGTGTGTTTGTGTGTGTGTGCATATGTGTGTGTGCATACACGTATGTGTATGAAAAATACAGGCTGCAATCACACAGGCTCTGCAGGTTCCACATTACTGTAATTTTACCATCGTGATTTCCCATGCTTGCAGCTGTAACTATGCAACACTCCTGTTTTTCAGGGATTTGATGGCACCTGAAGGTCTACTTAAAAAAAAAAAAAAGAAAAGAAAAATGTAAGTGTTGTCTTTTTAATAGCTTATAAACTCCTCTTTAATTTGACACTCTGTAGACCTACTGAAAAATATTCATATTAGTAGAAAGAAAAACCCCACTGTTATCTTCCAAACTGAAGATCTGACTATCTAATGTATTGCTTTTACACTCAAACACAGAGGCAGGGCTGCAGTACTATAAAGAGCTACTTGTTTCATAGAAGGACCTGACAGAAAGATGGATTATGATGGGCAGATAAAAGAAGAGAGAGGCCCCTTGAGCTCTTCAGTGTTGTCAAATACAGTTGCTTTTCCTTGATTCTCTGGGAGCAAGTAACTACCTGAAGAGTCTGCTGAGGGTTTTGTTGTTCTTCTTCTTTAATGTGTAAGCAAAGTCTGTTTTCAATCTCCATCACTTGAAGGAAACACAGATCGTGAGACCCAAGTGCACCCTACAGGTTTCAACATCAGATGCAAGCAGACAGGAAAAAAAACAACATAGGCCCTCTTGACATATATTTTTTCTTTTTTTTTTAAGATGGCCCATTTATTTGAAAGCAAATCTTATTATAATTAATTCTGGGGGAGAACAGGCCACTTCTTTTTGCATGCTTGATACTGGCAATACCAGCTGTCATACGCCTGGTGGTAACTTGAGTTGCAAGTTCTACCAAAAAACAAAACAAAACAAACCCAACAAAAACCAAAAGGCATGGGAGGAGGAGTGCAGCATGTTAGTTAAATGCCATGTACTTGTCTACTGGGAGCTGCTGAGTTGAAGCAGCTGTGGCTGCAGGAGCTGGAGGCACTGACCAGCTTTTTGAGGTCAGAATCCGGCAGCTCAGTGAGTGTACCTGGGTGGCTGGCAGCTTTCACACACCTTCCTTCAGCCTCTGGAAATAGCTTCCCAAGATACAAGGAGCTGCCTTCAGCAAATACTTCAATAAGTGTCAGCCTCTGAGATGCTCATTCTGCAGCTGGGCAGCTGTACAGAGCCCAGAGAGTCACAGTGTTGCTGGAAACCAGCAACAATTCTTCGCCTCTCAATGTCTCTTCAGAGCCCTTTGCTGTCACTGCCATTCAGACGGATGAATGAGAGGCCTCCTTCAGGCAGCCACTGTCAACAGATGGGAAAAAATAAAGCCACAGAAACACATAATAGTAGGGGTTGGAATGGACGTCAAAAAGTCTTTGAGTACAACTCCCCTGCCAGAGCAGGATCCCCTAAATTAGGTTGCACAGGAACATGCCCAGGTAGGTTTTTAATGTCTCCAGAGGAGACTGCACAACCTCCCTGGGCATCCTGTTCCATTGTCTGACACCCTCAACATAATAAAGTTTCTCCTTGTGTTTCCATGGAACCTCTTATGCCCTATCGTTGGACATCTCTGAGCAGAGTCTGGCTCCATCCTCCTGACATTCGCCCTTAACATATTTATAGACATGGATGCGGTCCCACCTCAGTCTCCTCCAGGCTAAAGAGACCTATCTCCCTCAACTTTTCCTCATAAGGGAGATGTTTTACTCCCTTAATGATCTTTGTGGCTCTGTGCTGGACTCTTTTGAGCAGTTCTCTGTCTTTCTTGAACTGAGGGGCCCACAGCTGGACACAATGTTCCAGGTGTGACCTCACCAGGGTATTTAAAAAGTAACATTACTGCTACTTCAAAACAACATGTTGCTCTACTCTTTATATAGGAATCCAGATGTTCTGAAACATAGGTGTGCCCCACAATTGGTCAGTGGCCTTGAAAGTTGGGAAAAAAACCCAACCAATTTCCCTTGAAATGCTGGGGAAAAAAACCAACCAACCAAAACCCCACTGGAACTATATATTCAGGTAGAAGTGAAAACACTCATTGAGCAGGGGCATGGAATATGACTGCCAATGAATCATAAACACATCAAGTTAGTAGCTGATCAGTAGGAGCAGATGTTAGCACTGGGTTACAATTTCAAGGCGAAAATCTCAGTGTATCATACAGGATGGATCAGGAAACAGGATTCCAAGATGAGCTGCCCCACCAGGGTGCGAACATGTTATGGGAGATAAAGACAAAACCATCAGTTTTTTGGTCCCAAAGCACTCAAAGCAGTAGGCACCATGGCATCCATGTTTTGCCTGTATGCAAAGCTGCGAAGCTGAGGGGAAACTAGTTCCTGGGGCTCTTCTGCTGTTCCATTTGGCTGATTCCAGGTGGGGGACCTGTTAGTCAAGAGTGAAGGTGGTGCAGGTCAAAGAGAGAGTAGGAGGCCCCTACTTTAACTCCTGTATGGACTCCCACATTACTCCCATCAAAGTAATTTTATCTAATTTTTAGATAATTAAGCCATGTTTTAGCAATGAAATAAGATTGAAGGAAAGCTACTACTTTCAGAGGGGGCCTCATGTATTCTCACTCCATCTGGAAAGCTGGCTTTTAAAATTATCATAAAGCTGGAAAAAAAATGCCAAGGGCAGAGCAATTTAATATGTCAAATTCTTTAAGTTCTATGTACTTAGACCCTTGATTGGCTCCGCGATTTTTTGCTTTGGGGAGGTTACAATACACTTAAAAACCCCAGTGTTCTGATGATTTTTAGCTATAGTATGATGGAAACATGAACCATTAAAAAGAAAAAAGAAGACCCAAATGCTGGGGAAGTAGAACCCCTGGAGTTTTGCATTGTTGAAAGTCATTTGCCTCCTAATCCGTGTACTGTCACAGCTGGTGTCCACTGAGGACATGGGCTTGCAGCCTGCAAGCCTTTCACACTGGTGTTCGTCCACCAAAGTCCCTTCTGGTCATTCCCAGGGTCCAGAAGTACAAGGTACCCATATTTCACCAGACACCTTCTTTGAATCATTTAGTAGAATTAACTGCTGGTGTGAGAAGTGATGGCTATGATCATATTGAAAAACATAAATTATCTCCAAAAGGTGTTTTATACTCTTAAGTGTGGAACTAGAAGGATAGTAGAAATAGGATAGTAGTGAAACAGTAGCACAAATGATCCGAGAGTTCCTCTTTGGGGAATGGGGTATGGCATCTACCAACAAGCCAGCTAGATTGGAATGGAAACCTTGCTCTGTGCCTCCGCTTACACATATGGAAACCTGCAAGACTGACTTTTGAGATAACAAAGAAGCCCCACCTGTATGTGAAGTTATTTCTGAGCATGAGGTGAACTAAGAGAAGAGCAACGGAGAAGACTCCTTTAGGGTCCTGACATATATTCAAGGGTCAGCAATCCTTAGTTTTGTATCTGTTGTATCACTTTGCCTTCTCCTGGATTCTGAAATAAATCTCAAACATGCCTCTGAATCATCAGGTGGGTGCTTTTAGATGCTTCAAAACAACTCGGAGCCATCGCAAGAAAGCACCGACTGTCAGCCAAGTATTGTGACAGTCTTGCACAAAACTGTCGCCCACACACGCAGAAACTAGAAACTCTTTTTTCCCTCCCTTAGAGGTTTTTTTTTGAATGCATTTTCCTATGAGCAGTTATATCACCATTCCTAGTGCAATTATTAAAAACAAGTGATACCAGTTTGTGGCAAAGCCAGTTTATTAGGTTTCTGGGATTGTGTCGTCCTTTTCCCCACACATACAAAATAACCCAACTTTACAATTTGGTAAAGTGAAAATACATCTACAAAGTATTCAGGACTGTTGACATCAATTTTGTGGGCAGAACATCACCACCAAAAGCCAGGATGCACACGGGATCCTGTGTTAATGACCACAGCACCTCAAAGGCAGAACCACTGAAACATGCTTTGTGATGAAGACAGAATCACACACTTAAACATTGCTTCCTCATCATTTTAATGACGTGAGGACCCTTATTTACAGGTTGCAAATAACTCAAATAAAGCTTAACAGATTTGCAGATGCTTGATATCAGATTTAACAGCAACATTGTAGCTACATAATTGCTTTACCTCAACCCTCCAACCTGACTGACTGACTTCAGAATTCCTCATTCTGGTTTTAATATTAAAAAACAACAACAACAACAAAAAAGAACATTTGCTGACAAAATTGTTATACAAATAGTTAAGATGGATCCTTTTGAGAGAAAGGATTAAGGACGTGAGTGAAAAACAAACTGTCCGTGAGGACTGTAAACCATATTTATTTACAATAGTATACATGTAAATTTAAGGTTGATCCTTTTCTTAAAAAACCATTAAGGACACGTGTTAAAAAGCTGATTTTTTTCTGAAAGGACTGTAAACCAAATTCTAGTCATGTAAGGTTCAGAGTGAATACAAAAGTTCCCTTTTACAAATGTTCCCAAAACAAAATTACTGTCGTGGTTGTAGCAGCTTCATATAGGGAAAAAAAAAAAAAAAAGTATTAGCTTTTGTTTAGATTCTTTTTAAACTTCTTAATCACATTAGACCAAACTGAATGCTCTTTCTAAACCTAGGAAAAAGTCAAAGCATTTGTCTTTTGTCAGTATAACTTGCAATAGAATTAGACCTTATGAATTGTAATAATTTAAGCACTATTAGTTCTCTTGTTTCAGTAATTTGTTCCTAATGCGATCACGAGGGTGGCAGCTTCTGCACTGGCCCTTACATTCAGTTTCCAATAAGCATCACACACTACACACTGCAAACAAAAAATCTTCTTTTCTACTTCAATTCCTTTAAAAACAAAGTTTTTAAAGTAACATATGACTTGGTCTGATGTGGCAGATGAATGAAGTCATAGATTGCACTCTGTGGCTTACATTGCGCTGTATGTAGTTCTGTGCAACCCAGCACCATTATTATGATGAAACCTGACCTTTGGACAGAACTGAAATAAACCAGCTGCAGTTATGAAAACACAGAAGAGCATGGTTCTAGAGGAGTAATTTCCCTCATCTGACCCAGCACATTGCTAACTCACATTATTAATGCCAAAGATGCCCTGCAGACAGCCATGACATCACACACACAAGCAGCTTTTAGCTCAAATATCTGTAACAGATGATGTGTTTGGCAGATTTTTTCTGTATTTCAGAATCTGATTTATTTTGTATTCGGAAGTATTTTAAGGAAGTCCCTTATTCCTAACATTTTGCCTTGAGCATTTCCATCCCTAAAACATGTCATTGAGTTGTTTGTAAAAAGCTTTTTCAAGATATTTCAAGATATTGTCACTAAAATCCTGCAATACCTCTATCTTTGAAAAACAGTACACTTTTGCCAACTTCATTCAGTCTTTTATTTACCTAAGTGTTTTTACTTACCCTGGGACGTTCAACTCCAATACAGTTTTAGTAAGGTCAGAGACGTTATGGACAGTTCTAGTCCCAAATTTACCCCAAATACTGTGCTACAGTACTTTCCATGAGAAGGAATGCATAGTTTAGTTTTACATGATAATTATGAAAAAAAAAGAAGTTTTAAGTATCAAACAATTGTCTAGAGGTAGGGACAAGTTTGTCAATTCTCTAACCATTGCCATGAAGAAACAAAGTTTACAGTGAAATGAGAGGCCACAAGCTAGCAGTTTGCACCTACACTGACAGCCCAAGCTATTGGACAGTCCTGGAGTCTGTTTTTAAAATTAAAAGGTGCTTGCTTAGCAATCTGCTAACAGTCACCAAATATTCTTTCATAGACCAAAAATATCCCCACTCGCTGACCCAAAAATCAAGCCATCTGGCTGTCACAAAACACTTGCTCCTACATTTTTTCCAATGCAAGTTAGCAATCAATAATATAAGTGAACTGGCTCACTATTTATATAACCTTATCACAAGTGACGAGAACAATCTCAGGCAGCAAGAGCTCAAGTAGAATTGCTTTGTCAAAACTTCACTTTCCCGTATTATATTTATAGTGAAACTTCAGTAATTCAGAAAGTACAATTACAAAGTGCAAGAATATGAGATGGGCACATCTACACCAGAAAAAAAAAAAAAAAAAAAAAGAAAACAAACCCAAAACAACCAACTAAACAACAAAAACACACGTTAAAGTGCCAAAGAGATTTGCTATTATCGCTAACGAAACCTGGAACTTTGCCAAGATTGTAACTCTGAAGCATTTGCAAACAAGACAAGGTGACAGCTGACATGACTTAACACCAGCAGGTCATGGCAGGTTTTGGTTCGGGCTTTAAATGTATCTCATCACGATCTGGGGGCTGACTAAGCATTAATGGCTTGTGGCTTTTAAGCTTGTGAGCCAGCGTCATAAATATGGCCTCCACATGGTCATTGTCATTGGGGTTTTTGGCAGAGGTTTCAAATAAGGGCATACTGTGAGTATCAGCAAACTTCTGGGCCAAGTCCGTAGGTACCTGAATAGCACTTCTCAGGTCACATTTATTTCCAACCAGAATCCGTGGAATATCGCTGGCGAGCAGGTGCTGTTTGCATTCCTCTATCCAGGAGGGCAGGCTGTGAAAGCTGGCAATGTTTGTCATGTCGTACACAAACACCACTGCGTGTACGTTCCTGTAGTAGTGCTGCACCATGCTCTTCCTGAAGCGCTCCTGGCCGGCCGTGTCCCACAGCTGGATCTGAAAGGGGAAAAGACCACCAGAGGAAAAGAAAGGACAAAGGGTTTATTACTCATGCAGCCAGGGGAGTCAGATCATCACAGAAATCTACTACCCTGAATTAGTCACACTGACACAAAACTGTTGCTTTTACACGATTTCAGGTGACCTGTGCTGATCAAAGCTGATTCAAAGCTGATCTCTGTTGAAGCCAGGAAGAACTGATGGTGCTACCTGAGCACACATATTAATGTCTGAAAGTTTATTAAGATTTTTGTCCAAAACAAATCCTGAAGTCTCAGCAATTGCACTTCTATTTGAAAACAACATTTACTTCACAGCATAACTCTTGGTCGATGTGACTTTATTACCAAAAATAACATCATCTTCCCCAAAGTTTTGTTCTTATCATGAAGTTAACCACCTATAGTGTTACTATAGAAAGTAGGAAGAAATCAAACATTGTATGATTTTTTGCACCACCAAAAACAGGACAAAGAAATCCTGCTCAGCTATGCATCTGTTGAAATCAAACCCTCCTGTGATAAACCTCTAACTTCAGCTTATTTAATGCTCAAATTAGGACCATACTGTGATTTCAAAGCATGCAAAAAAGAAAAATAGCCACAAATTTAAAGAGGCATAAACATCCTGTTAGCTTAACATGCTACTATTGCTTCCAGGTACACATCCTTCTGTCCCAAACAGACTGAACATACCTGAAACTGTTAAGACAGTGCAATGGACAAAAAATAACATTCAAATCAACTGAAATGTTGGGTCCACACTAAAACAACAGAACAATCCTTGAAGCAGAAGCAGACGTAAGTGGCAACTAATACGAATTTTAAATGCATCAATCACCCTGGTACAATGGAAGCTGGAGTCCTCAGATGTGCAGAGTATGCCACAGAATTGTGCACTTACTTAACAGACTTGCTCTCCAGGAGCTGTGGGACTGTAACATCCAGCAGTTAGAGCCAGTTCACCTACAGGGTGAGAGCAGCTATGCACTGTAAGAAAGACACTGCTGTGTGGCTCTATCACACACGCCTGGGTGATGGTGTTAACACTGAAAGACAACATTCCATTTCTTGGGCCAAAGCTCAGTCATGGCTTCCTGTCTGCCCTGTATAGCTCACCTCTGACAGCTGAGGGAGTTATTTTCTGCTTTTAACTGAATATTCCTCCCTGGGAATGAAAGGAGAATCCTTCTTCACACTCAGAATTTGAGGAATATTAAAGGCTCTGTAAATGACAAAGGTCAATTTAGAATTCGATCTGTTCCCCCAAAAGGTATGGATGATCTCTTTCTCTGATGAAATTCTTTTTCCATTACCATAGTTCTGCATTCCTTTGAGCCATATATTTCAGTGGCACTTAGAGAGTGTAGAGAAAGTTGCCTTGTTTACCATTTTTAACCAGTGACTTTGATGCTAAAAAAAAAAAGAGGAAACCGAAGTGCCAGGAAAATTTGCTGATGGCAAGAAGCTTAAGATGCATCACTGATGGACAGGAGGATTAAAGGATCACATAATTTTTTTCTTTGAAAGCTGGAACAGTAGAAATAGGGTGAAACTGAATGGAAGCAGATGCAAAGTCTTGATAACAGTAACTAATAATAAAGACTTTTCCTATAAGTGGAGGATTCATCAGCTTGGAAATTATGAAAACAGGTGATGATCCAAACACACAAGTCAATCACAGGACATTCTGAATCACTAGTGTGAGAGCAGGAAGGAGAGTAAGTGATGTTTCAGGCTAGTGTGACTTCTCCTGCAATATTATGTTCAACGCTGGCCACTTATCCTCAAGAAAAACTGGGATTAGAGCAGGTGGAAAAGGATGTTACTGGTTTCACCAGGGGAACTGAGAATTTCCACCAGAACAGCTTGACTTCTGTAGTCTATTCCAGTTATCTGCAACTTCTGATCCACAGACTTTAAAAGATCCATATGCTGCTTCTGAAAGGGTTGTTATGATTATTAGGACAAGCAAGGCAGATTGCCCTAGCCTCAGATCACAGAAACCAGCAGTTAATTGCAATCTATCTCATTTAGAGCAAATACCTGCTTTTTGCCAACAGTGTTACACTCCAAACACAACTGCTAAGGGAGTCTAGACAATCAGATTCAATACAGGCACTTAACTGCGGGTGAGATTCAGTCACTTACCCAGACATTTCGTGTTCTATGCACTTATCAAACATGATGAAGTCAGGAGACTCATGGAAAATCCTCATTAAATTGGAATTAGACAATTTAAAGGCAGACGAAAGAAGGACAGACTGAAGTAATCCTTATGTTCAGATAATGTAATGTTAAGGAATCACTATAGATAATCTTGGAAAATGTTATATCAAATTAATTTCAAGAGGGAGCTCATCTTCCAGGCAGCTGTGAGCTTACACTTCCCTCCCCACCTCATTCACAGAGTAGAAATCAGTCATGCTCCAGTCAAGCATAGATCTGCAATTGTATTCTCAGCCTTGGGTAGAAAAGAGGAAATTAAACCGAAGGCTTCCAGACTTTCCAACTTAGGTTTAAACTACAGTTCCTCATAAATTTTACTTACATGCAGCTTTCTAGCTTGAAGTGTGTTATCTCAAATATAAAATATTAGTAAATCTTAGCATGGAATCATTAGCCTTAAGAGTTAAATCCTTCTGCAAGATTGAAAATTTTACACTTTGGAAGTGGTTTTTTTCCTCTTACCAGGTAAACTTAGAGGATGACCGTTCCGCACCCCACCCCCTCCCAAAATATTTGCTCTACTGAAAAACAAAACATCAGTGAAAATGTTCATGATATTGAATGCTCATTAAATTAACACTAAGATTACTGTTTCATTATTATTTCAGTACCATCCATCTTCAAGGGAGAACATTTCTTACAGCAGCTCTTTAAATCATGTGACTTGAAAATGTGGGTTAGCAGCATAATTCAGCTAATAGAACTGTGGATAGAACCACTTTGTCACACTCCCTAGGAAAGACAAGCGGTACTTAAATATATTGGCTCAGCTACCACCTCCCACCTTCCGACTCCTTTCTGTGGCTCCAGAAAGGCTGTTTTCTAAACAAAGACTCCCTTAGCATGCACGGTTTGTAACATGCTGGCAAAAACACAACTGGCTTTTAATAAAGATAAAATGGTAAACTACATCTCTTTTTAAAAGATGTGAAAGAAAAAAAAAAAACACAAACTGAAAAGCTCCAATTCACAGAGTATGATGTTTGGACTTTGAATGTCCTTTGCATGTAGGTCAGTAAGGAGTGACATCATTGTTTTCTTCAAGTCTCAGTGCTTAGATCACTTTAGGAAGAAGAAAATGTAGGAAATTTTAATTTCTTCATCCCATCTAGGCATTGGTGTTTTGTATGGAGCTTTTGCCCTCCTGTATAAGCTACAAAGGAATACACTTGCCCTTGTGTCTTGGAATTCTACCCAACTGCTGTGTGGGAGACCCCCAGTGAGAAGAACTGTGCCTGTGTTTCTGCCAATGACACAGCACTTTTCCAGCTGCGAGGGAAACGCTCAGTTCTGCAGCAGCACAAAAATGACCATCCAGCTGGCTGGGGGAAGGGAGAGAAGAAAGACAGAAAAGATGCTACTTTATAATCCCCTTCAATTTAAGAGGAAAAATTCCTGTGCTCAGCAGGCCCTTGAGGGCACAGGCAGAACAGTGGTAATTGGGTTTGTCTAGGTTTCTCTCTGTCCTGAGTCAACAGGCATTGCTGGAGCTCACTGAGAAAGGTGAAGATGAGTGAGGAGGTGGCAAAAAAACAAAAACTGGTGCACACTTTATGATACACAGCAGCCCCCTAAGAGCTAGAGAATCCTGGCCATGATAAACTTTATTACTTTTAAAGCTGAACTTCCTAGAAAACAATGTGTCTCAGAAGACTCTCCTTCAGTTCTTCACCTCCCTCAACCAGAACTAGTATATTTAACAGGTAATAGTCTCAAAAATACAGCAAAACAACCTAACATATAGAACAAAATGGCACTACAACCTTTGTGGAGCATCTCAGGACTGTGCTTTAGGCTGTACTCTTCTTCACTTCTCTCCAACAAAGGCTGGGCATAACCCAGAGGTGGTGAAAATGCCAGTCCATAATCTGGTGCTGACAAGAAGATATCCCTCAGGAGGTCCTCTCTTCTGTCACAGACAGCAACAGACCAGGGAGTACAGAATCTCAGCTGTCAGTCACAGAACTGCTGGTCAGTGATTTTATAAAGGAAGAGAGTAACAGAACCTCTTGCTCACTTTTCTTTTTTAGTTAAAAAGAATATGAAGGGGAAAAAAAAAGACAAGAGAGGGAAAGTAAATGGACTTACACACCTTCAACAATTTATTTCATCAGTAAGTGAGTTAAAACTGGACGTTTCAGCTACCTAACTGTAAGCTGTAACTACAAAGCCTGTGAGAATAAATGCAAAAGTACAATGGCAAGAGGTTATAGTTTAACTATGGTTAGTCCCTTTTTCTGCACATCATTAAACTTTGCTCATAGAAACAAGCTGTGATACAGAAGTAGAAAGGGATTCTCTTTAAAACCTATTAAAAACATGCTACTCCTGGTAAACAAACTGCATTTGTAAGCAGCTAGTTGTCTGATCTACAAATGACTGGTAGGATCACCACTAGCATTTATATACCAACTGGTTAATATAAAGTATTTTGGTAAAGTGTATTTCATATACTGTTAGCATTTCCTTTATAGTACAAAGAAGGAAAATGAGTATTTTTAACTCCCCTCCAACTTTTTCCCTAAATTAGTAAGTTTTATCTACAGAGTAAAGAGCAAGAGTCAAATGTGAGCTAGGTATCCAACCTGTCGCTGTCCAGTTCTGTACCACATTTGCCTAACCCAGAATCACAGCATTGTTCTGCTTGGGAGAGACCTGTAAGATCATCAAGTCCAACCATTAACCCAGCACTGCCAGGGCACCACTAACCCTGTCCCTCAGCACCACATCTACACAGCCTTGAAACACCTCAAGGGATGGTGACTCCACCACCTCCCCGGGCAGACTATTCCAGGGGTTGACAACCCTCCGGTGAAGAAATTTTTCCTAATATCCAACCTAAACCTCCCTTGGCACAACTTGAGGCCATTTTCTCCTGTCCTATAAACAATCTGAGCTCCCTAAGCTGTTCCTCTTCAGATTTGTTCTGTAGATCCTCCACTGGCTTTGTTACCCTCCTCTGGATATTTTTAAAGCAAATACTCCTAAGAGTAGAACCTGTCTAGCTTTGTGGACTTGAAGGTTAAGACAAATGTGATCCTTGATAAAATTGCAACCAGCTGCTCATACCAGGCTGACACCAACATTAAAATACTGGTAATTAAGATATCAACTTAGAAGTCCATTTTAAGGATAAATTATTAACACCTACCAAAAGCTGTGCAAATGTTTGGCCTGTGGTGAAATTTGTCACCATCATAAAAGCCTACATAGCAATTCCAATTCCAACAGGAGCGAGGCAAAACAGCTTTGAACAAAGTTGCTTTGAACAAAGTTGCTAAGTAGATAGAGCCAAGGCTACGAGACACGACCGCGTTGAACCTCTGGGGCAGGGAGCTGTGACAGGAGCCCAGGAAGCCAACCCCGCAGCAGGACGCCTGCGAGCGGCAGGGTGGCAGGGGGAGGCTGGCACAGCGCTGCCGGAGCAGGGGGGTTGCGGCCCGGCGGGTGCTCCCCGCCAGCGCCTTGTCGCCGGGCAAGGCCCAAAGCGGCCGGGCCGCCACCGGGCCGCGGAGGGTCAGCGTTCCCGACGCCGGTGGCCTTGCGCGGGGCTGGCAGGGCCGAGCACGGACGGGGCTGACAGGGCGAGCCCTGTCCAGTCCGTACCTTGATGCGCTCGCCGTCGATAGTGACGGCCCGCTCTCGGAAGTCCACGCCGATGGTGGCCTCGGTGCGTTGTGGGAAGCGGCCGGCACAGAAGCGGTAGGTGAGGCAGGTCTTGCCCACGTTCGAGTCCCCGATGACGATGATTTTGAAGATGCGGGAGCGCGCAGGGGGCAGCCCGCCGGGGAGCGCGCCGCTGCCCGTCAGGCTCAGCTCCAGAGAGGACTCCAGATCGGCCGCCGCGGCCATCATCGCTCCGGGGCGGGGGGATGAAGAGTCCGGGGCGGACCACAACGTGGACGGGGACACGATCGCGACCGCCCCGCTCTCCTCCTCCTGCTGCTGCTGCTGCTGCTGCTCCTCTTTCCCGCGCGGCGGGCGCGCGCCCCGCGCTCCGTTACCCGTTCGCGCGGGTCCTGAACACCCGCTCGCAGCGCGCGCCGCCGCTAGCGCCGCGCCGCTCGCGCCGCGTCACCTCACGTCAGGTCACCGGCGATTCGCCTCGCGCCCGGAGATCTCGCGAGAGCGCGGCAGCTGCCAAAGTCCGCTCGGGTGATCGAGTCCCGCCGTGAAGCAGCTCGGCCGGGGCGGCGCTAACCCTGCCGCTCGGCACCGCTTCTACACGGCCTTGAAACCCCAGCAGGGGCCTGGGCCGAGCCTGGGCAACCCTTTCAGTGAAGAGGTTTTCCCCAGTGTCCAACCTAAACCTGCCCTGGCACAACCTGAGGCCGTTTCCTCGCGTCCTGTCACTTGTTACTTGGGAGAAGAGACCGGCACCCGCCTCACTGTAACCTGCCAGGGAGCTCAAGTGAGCGATAAGGCCTCCCCTGAGCTTCCTTTTCACCAGGCTGAGTAACCCCAGTTTCCTCAAGAGGATTTCTTCTTAGTCGTGGGGCAAATTCCCCGTGGACTGTCCTGGGGCAGCCCAGACCTCTCCCTCAGGCAGAGCTGAACCCCACAGCTCCCCAGGCCTGGGGGGAGCAGCCTGCCCGCCCGCAGTCCTCGGCAGACATTCAAAGCAGATCTTGGCCAGTCCCTGTGTCACTGCTGCGCTTCCTCCAGCCCTTTCTGCTGTCACTTACAGTAATGAGATGGCAGAGAGTTCACCCCTGACAGCGAGCCACTTGGACCTAAACTGACTGACATACCTCACAACAAGAGGGGGAGTTTGGTACTACCTTGAGGATGTGTTAATAAACTCATCAAGGGTAACAACATAGGAGACAGATAGGATGCTGACTTCAAGTTTAAGCAGTGTCCACCAGAAAGAGTTTAACACATGGAAAAGCCAATGTGAATTGCATTCACTGAGAGGACTCTTACCCTAAGAGCATCTCTCTCTCTGACCTGCAAACTGATAACTGAGCCATGATTCCTAATTCCCAATTACCTGATGGGAGCTCTCCTCTTCATCCTGTTACACCAAAAAATGGTTCTTGGATTATCACTCCCTGTAGAGCAACTGTCACATAGTTGAAGGAGAGTGCTTTGAGCAGCCTGTCATTGGTCATATATAAAAACAAGAGGCTAGATTAAATAAATAAATAAACATATAAATGCCGGAGTTCAGAGCAACTTCAGTTACAGTGTCCATCTCGGTTCTTGTAACTTTTTTAAAGAAGCTGAGAAATCTTCATTCTAATAGGGGATGAACTGGTTTGCACTCTGGCTACCATGCAAAAGAAGAGTTTAAACAACTGTTCGGCAGGGTCTGCCAACAGCTCAATTTCACTGAGCTTGATCTGGGTTATGCCAAAGGGTGGCAAAGTAAGTTATAATTAGATTTGAGCTCTTCAACACCTCTTAACGGCTTTTATTCTAACAACTAAGACTCTTTACATGGCAGAACCCATACCCCATCTAGTGGCAGAAGGCATGCTTAGTATTAGGTTTTTATACAGTACTTTTAAAGCTGTGTCTTCACATATAATTTTACACTGACACCCTACACCTTGCCAATGTATTTGCCTCCCGCTGCTGTTAACGCCCCCCCAGGTTTCTGTTTTGTTAGCTGTTAGAAGCACCTTTGCAGGGATGCTTTGGTACACTGCTGGCCCCTGAAAGGAGTGTGAAGTAAATACCTTCAGAGAGTTTAAATATGGACAATATATAAAGATTTGCTTACTCAGGGTTTCTGGGTACAGAAAGTACAGTTCTCTTTAATAATGCACACCTCTTCTAGGGGTAAAACAAAGTCCTGGGTGCACTTATTGAAGCTCCTCATTTGCTTAAGGTGTCTTGATAGCACTCGGTATTTGCCCGCTCTTCCTGCCGCAGCTCGCCTTAGTTCGAGCTAGTAAAGATACAGCTGGGAGCTTTCACTGCCCTCCTTCCATTTCCCTATAAATCCAGTCATGAGACTTCCTGACCCGTAAAAAGTCAGTGATTTGACACAAGGCAACTTCACGCCCCCCCCTCCCCCGACCCGTTCCTCCTTTCTCCAGTAAAGCTGTCCCTCCAGAGCGGGCGGTTCCAGGAAGGCAACTTCCTACCAAGGACAGCAGTGACTGCCTCTGTTCTGCACTGTGCCACGGCCAGATGGCACTGCCCTTCCGAACGGTGGCAAGGTGGAGGTGGAAGGTCAGTTGTCAGACATGAGCAGGCGTGCACAGACTTCAGTGTTTCAGCCAGAATTCCTCAGATGGATAGAGATTGCTTAAATCTCCACCTTGTGTACGTGACACAATTCCAGTTCGTCAAAATGGATTTTTTTCATGGGAATGTATTTTCAGAGACTTAAGTTTTCTCAGGAGCATGTTCTGTGATTCAGAACGGCAGGAAACTAGAAATAGGTGATGCCTAAAATGCATCAGGTCCAAACTCACAGGACGTTGAACTCCAAACCCGAATGAAATGACGGTAAAAGTTACTGGTCCTTGGTAATTTATTTATTTTTTCCATCTTTCTTTGTAGGGAACATTCACAGTAGTATCTGAATGGGATTCGTGCATCTGCTGTAGAGGTGGATGCTTACTGTGAAAGATGCTTACCTCAGAGCAACATGAGCATGGGAGTTACTCTGAAGTAAAAAAAAACCCAAGCTATCAGTTAATAACTGGTTAAAAAATAACAGCTAATGGGGTAAATCCCATGCAAGGAGCTCTTGTGGCTTAAGTCACTTTGATAGGAGCTATTTCAGTGTAGTTAGTACTGGATATTTCATCACTTCCAGAGTATATGTAGGGATAAAGATGCTGATTAGATCGTTACATTTTACTCAGCATCGACTATTTCTGGATGTTCCTTTCTAATATGTTTGGAGACCAGTAAATACAGTTGAATTTATTTATAGTAACAGAATAAAATAAAAATGCTTCTCCCTCGAGAAGTGTTTGAAAAAGCTTTTGTTTTTCTTCTTTTGCAAGGACAAGTACTTTTAATATGCTATTCAGATATGCTCAGTGAATGAATGCACAAGAGCCTAAGTCCACAGTTATTTTTATTTAGCAGCTGTAGAAGATCCTAAGAAAAGGAATTCTGAAAATAGTTGCAAGTCTCTGGACTTGCTCAGCATTTCAAGAATAGTTATTTCTGTCTCCCCTTGAGGACATATTTTAATTAGTCAGTCCCATGAAAATGCAGACTGTTTGATATCTAAAAATTATGTCTGCTGGGCTTTAAATTAAGTAACAAATTAGGAAGAAATGTAAGTCTAAGACTGTCTCATTCTGCTTGTTACTTTCTGAAGAGATGACAGTTTCTAGGTGTGTCCTTTTGATCCTCGTAATGACAGGCAGCTTAAAAATACTTGTAATATTTCTGTGGAGATTCTGTACCACTGAATGCCTCTGGGAGCTCAGTCCTGGGGGAGGCCTTGTGTCCTCCATTTTTGCAGGTAAAAGTCCTGTGGTTTTGCAAGGAAAAGTTCTGCTATTGCAAGACCTACAGCTGTAAGAAGAGTTTGACCTTCCCTTGGCATGTTCCTTTATGATAAAATACAGATGGCAGAAATGTGGCAACAACAAAGGACAGCTTTTTAGGAGATAGGATTTAATGACCCTGCATGACAGGTTCTTAAAGCAGACTTAAAAAGCAAGTATTAACATATCCTCTTGAAATCACAAAGCCAAATATCTCATTATCTTTGCACTGAAAAAGGGTCTTGACATAGCCAGCTTTACTGCCAGTTACTGGAATGTGATTTTCTCATTCACTTCCATGCCCCTGTTCTTGTCAAAGCTATAAAACTAAAAGCTTTAAGGAAATGAAAATAAGGTGGTTTGTTTGTTTTGTTGGTTTTTTTTTCTATTTCTGGCTTATGCTTGGATTTTATTCTTGTTGTGTACTCATGGAGAGTTTGGGGCTGTAACGTTCAGATGGAGAAGTCTTACGTTGTCTGGGTGATAACAACAGGCCTCATCCACTGGAGGAACCTCACATCCCCTGCTGTTGGGAATCCCCTGCCAAACAGGGGTGGAGATAAAACCAGCCCCTTAGTGCTAAAGGCAGCACCTGCAGCTCTGTGGGTGATAGTTTAACAGGAGCAGCACCCACCTGACACCCCTCCTCAGAGGAACTGGAATGGCTGCGGGTTTATGTCTTCAGGACTTAGAATGCTGCCAGGCCGCTCGGGTCTGGGTGGAAATGTAACATCTGCAGCTCTTGGATGGCAGTGCTGAAAGAAGGAGCCATTTGGCCTATCTGGGTAACTGAGGTGATAATTGGATCACTGTGTGTCGAGAGGTGTCAGGAACCCTGACAGGAAGCATCTTGACAGCAGGGTGCAGACAGCGCCAAAGGACAGCAAAGCTCTTCTGAAACGTTTTGATCCGCCAAGTGGGTGTGAAACCAAAGCCCTGCTCTCTGTCCCCACAATTGTACACACTGTGCTCAAGGGCTTTCTCCATGTCCCAGAGCAGCACTGCAGAAAAGTTCATCAAATGTCATGAAGCTTCTACATGTACCTGTCTGCACCCTGGCCTCCAATAAATCATTCCCAAAGAGCAATCAAAACTGCCCACATGTGTAAGCTCCAGAGAGAAGACTTTAAGCCCTGAGACTCTGATATAAGCTTATATTGTCCTTCTCGTTTTCTGGCAACAGGTTTTTCTTCAAACTATGATTTCAGAGTGAAGTTTTGTTATTTATTTCTGCAGAAATAAGCTTTCCAGCTCCATTCCTTAGGCTTTTTTTCTTTATCAAGGGCATGGTCCTACTCCCAGTTTAATTAAAACATTGAATAAAACCCACCTACCTGTGAACAACACTTCAGCCCCCTTTGGTAAAATCCCACTTACAACAGCAGTGTCAGCTTTGTTTTCAGCAAGAATAAGATTGAGGGTTCCAATAAAATCAGCATTACACCTTTATAAATAGCAAATCTTTCCTCTGTTCTCCTCCTGCTCCAAAAAGACCCCCAAACATTGCAGCCAGCTTTGGTTGGTGGTTTCCATGCAGAGGCTGGAACTACCCAACAAACTGCAAGGACTGACCTGGTTCTTAAACAGTACAGTGGCTCCATAGCTGTGCTGAAGCCCTGCTTTAAGGACATCTCCTCTGAAAGAGCTGCAGTTTTCCAGGTGGCAGACACACAAATCTGCTTTTTAAGAGGGATATGTATAAAAGGACATTAGAAAGCAAATACTAGAATGTATTTGTGCTATTGAAAATACTGTGATCTCTCTCACCAGGAAGAATAATTTATAATGTATATAGTAAAAGCAAAAACCCCTAATGTGCCAAAGCAGATAGGGCCGACGCAGCTGATAACACTGACAAGAAGTACAAGGCAAAAGCTTTATTTTTCCAGTGGTTTGCTGAAATGTCCCTTCTGCTATCATGTTTTAAAGTTTCTTTCTGTATTCAGAGCTCCTACTCATTCCACTGACATCAGTCATTCTTTGCCCTTTCTTAATATTCAGCAACAGCTTGTGCCTCCAGACAGAGGACTCACAGCCCTGCACTCAGATGATTTTGCTCCCTCTGTTTTGACCTTGCTGCCACAAGAGGCTTTTCCTTAATTCCCTTCTCTTTCAGGGTTTTAAGTAAGGGTAAATTTAGGGCACTCTACATTATTCATGTGATATGCATGCAATTTGTGTACCTGTCAATAATTTAGAAGAGGCAGGACAGCTTCCCTCCCCATTGTCCTTTTTAATGCAACCAAGCCAGATTTGGCACACTGTGACGTCATTCATGTTTTTGTTCTGAAAACCAGTCTCTTGCATCATTTTGTGCCCTCTGCCAGCGGAGATTGTCTCTTGTTCACACACACTGCCTTGTGTGGAAGTCCCAGCTCACCTGTGAAATGCATCCCACCCTAGAAGGAAGATCTCCAGCAACCAGGGTGGCAGAGAGAGCTTGGAGGAATGAGATTAGCTGCCCAGTGGCCCCTGTCACCTAACATCTTCTGTCTGCGTGGCAATAGAGCAAGAGGTCAGCCCACTGCATTTGAACTGTTGCACCAGGAGTATTTCAGAGAAGTGAGGTGGCTCACAGGACATCCCAGGATGCTGGTGTGTCTCGCTCCAATTTTCCCAGATAATAAAAAAATCTAATTGACAAGGGTAACCATCTTCCGCCAGCAGGGTCCAGTATGTTGGAGGCAAAAAGAAGCCTAAAAGCAGTGTGGGCCCGCTGCTGGACCAAGTGGGTACCCTGGTGACTGA
>JAOEGS010007359.1:90270-114186 GCA_025447755.1 Corythornis vintsioides | reverse complement strand
AAGGGTGAGTGTAGGGAGGATGGAGCCAGAGTCTTCTCAATGTCATCCAATGACAGGACAAGAGGCAGTGGGTGCAAGTTGGAGCACGAGAGGTTTAGAGTAAACACAAGGAAAAACTTTTTCACAGTAAGGGTGACAGTTCTGTAATGGGCTTGCCAGGGAGGTTGTGGAGTCTCCTTCTCTGGAGACATTCAAGACCCGCCTGGATGTGTTCCTGGGTGACTCTGGCAGGGGGGTTGGACTAGACAAGCTTCTAGGTCCCTTCCAACCCCTAACATTCTGTGATTCTGTGATTCTGTGATTCTGTGAATGAGATTTGAAGTGGATCAGAATTCAAATCCTGAGGCAAATGGAACTGAGAGACTAAAACTAAATTTTGGTAACTATTAATACTGTCTGGAAAAGACTTTCTTAAAAGCCATGTTACTTTAGGGTAGTTTAGACTAATCCAAACCATGAGTTGCATTCTAATGCTAAATTGCATTTTACTCATCCCAGGTCATTCTTTTGATTTAAGAAGGGCTAATTCTAAATTATCGTGCCTCTGGCTATGAATATCATAACCCCCATTGTGAATTCTGCTTATTGATGGTTGAAATGGTTAGTCTTCATTGCAGATGATTTTATTGTGTGTCTTTTCTCTTAATTTCTACCTATGTAGGGACACTATAGTTTGAACTGACTTTTTTTTTTTCTTTTTCATCATTATTTCTTCTGTTTTCTGCTTTTCAGAAAGCAGAGACTATGTGTTGTAAATGGATTACCTTGTTAATTGTTTTTTTCTAGTGCTGTTAAAAAAAAAGTCTTAAGCTTAAATAGGTGCTAATGTTTTATCTTTGAAGGTTGCCATGTTTACTGCCACAATAAGGCAGTATTTTATTGTCTTAAGCTTTTTTCTGTAGAAAAATATTCTTTTGTACATCTTTGTCATGCAATTCTTAACCATCAGTCTCCATTTTGTGCATTTTCTAACGTCTAATAGTCCAAATACCTCTTCAGTCCTATATTACAATGTATGAACATGATTACTGGGGGTTTTGTACATGTCATGACTGTTATTATATTTCAATAGACCAACATTTTATAAAATATATTTTGCTTCATAAAAGACTTCAGTTCTTCATTATGTTGGAATCTATGAAGAGGTGAATTTTAATCGTTCATCTGTTTTCTAACCTGTCTTTGCAGTCTCACATGAGTGTGTTTTCAACAGTGCACAGTGTATACATGCCAATTTCTAACATCCTGCTGCATCTGAATTGTATTTTGGTTCTTCTTTTTTTGTGTGGTTTGGTTTGGGGTTTTTTTTTGTTTGGTTTGTTTTTTGTATTTTGTTGAGGTTTTTTTACAGTGAGACCTTTTTATTCTTTTGATTTCACATGATGAAAAAGTAGCTGGCATGGATTTTCTCATACTTTCCAGAGAGCTTCATCAGGCAGGAACCAGCTGTAGAAAATCTCAGCCAACATGAAGAAAAAAAAATTAAGAAAATGAAAACAGGTTATCATTTAAACCAGACTATCAAACTTCTTGACGAGCAGACACTAAGTTATAGTATAACAGTTTATTCAGGAGCCAGATGACAAGAAAACCTATTCATGCTATGCAATGGGACATATCTTCTTTGCCAAACAGAACTGTCTTGTAGACTACTATTTGGATAGCCAGAATTTCAGTCTCCTGTTAAGCTTTGTGCCAGCATTATGAAAACCATAAGTGACTAATGTATTAGGCAAGATTGATTGATTGATTGATTGATTGATTGATTTCAAAAGGGGGGTGAGGTGGTGACACAAAAGTAGTGGTGCTCTGGGATACAATGTGCTAGAAAGCATCATGGACTGAACTTGCAAGTACCACTGCTATCTAAACAGGTTATCACAAAAGAGGAGAGAAGTCCTTCAGACGCACTGGAGCTCATGCATCCCATCTTGACTTGTTTCATTCCCTTTCTGAAACTCACTTGTCTCTATAACTCATTTCATTCTAGAGGTTACTTGTTTCTCTTCTCCTGTACTTGTCACTACTGAAGTATCAGAACCTCCCTGATGTTCATTGTTTGTGCTTATTTTAACCTTCATCTCTCCTATCTCAATCCTCTCTATTTGCCTTCTCATTCTTTATGATTGTATAATCTACAATGTATAGTTAAATATGTGTAAACCTCATTTAAAATAAAGTGCACTTGTGGTCTAGGAGTAGTTCTAGTGCAACTGGACATTGTAACTAGGTGAATTACAAAATCAAGCTTGCTGATAAAGACAAAGTCGTAGCAAGAGGACACTTGGGCCACTGGGAGAGAGATGACAAGTGTGGAAGGACAAGCAGTGTGTAAAGTTTGTAGGGAGGATTTGGAATGAGGCAGAGGTGGTGTGGGAAGTACTGTTTAAGGTCTTATGCTCATTGTACTGGTCAGCACTTTCATGTCAGCTCTGAGCATCTGAATACCAGGTAATAATGATCTTTTCCACGTGACATCCCACCTTGTCATGGAATCATAGAATCACAGAATGGTTTGGTTTGGACAATACCTTTTAAAAGTCATCTCATCCAACACCTTGAAATGAGCAGGGACATCTGCAACTAGATCAGAGTGTTCAGAGGCCCATCCAACCTGACCTGATGTTTCCAGGGATGGGTCATCAACCACCTCTCTTCGCAAGATTCTTCTGGGACAGTGTCTCACTACCCTTATGGTGAAGGTTGTATTAATTCTGTCTAGTCTTTTTTCATAGCCCTCCTTTATTTAGTGAAAGTAAGTTCTTCCCAGAGCCTTCTCCAGACTGAACAGCCCCAACTCTCTGAGCCTGTCCTGACAAGGAAGGTGTTCCAGCCCTCTGATAATTCTTTTGACCTTTGCTGGACCTGTTCCAACAGGTCCATGTCCTTCCTGTGCTGTGGACTCCAAAGATAGACACAGCACTGCAGGTGGGGTCTTGCCAGAGCACAGTAGAGGGGTAGAATCACCTCTCTGAATCTTCCACCAAGGAAAATTAAGGCACAGTACAGAAACCTTTACAGAGACTTTAATGAAGCTTTCAAAGTCATTTGTATTTTACTGAAGATTACATTTTTATCATTTGTGTATGAAATTACATGTGTTTTCTAAAACATCAGTACCTGGCCAGAGCAGGTCATTTCTGGAAGCTTCATGCTCACATGAATGTTTTTTCTCATTCTACTGGCAACTGCTGCATTATGGAGCTCTACTGTTGTGGCAGTCATGTTGAGAAATTACTTGTAAAGAAATAAGAAGAAACTAAAATACTCAAAATAGAATGCAGAAAGGAGCCTTATTTTCTTATAGAGTAGTACACTTTCAGTACAACACACTATGCTTTACTGCCAATGCAGTCTTGAGGCTCAAATAGCTGATTTCTTACTCTTATGGTATTTTTTATATAGTGAATGCTTTGTGGAATTTATATTTTACCAATATTTTCCAATTAATGTTTGGAACAATACAATTGGAATAGTAACAGAAAATATGAGAGATTTCACATATATTGGCAATGATTTGTTTTCCTATTTCTGAGTTTTGGGGAGGTACTTAATTTCTCCATGTTTTCTATGTTTAGATCATAGCTGAAGATTGATGCAATTTTTCTGTACTGTAGATCTACAAATGAGTTGTGATCCATTTTAAATGGTTGATTTAAAAAGAAAATTTGATTTAATAGTATGTGGGAAATTTTAGGCAAGTTTATTCTGTGCATATTCATATAAATGTTATAGGGAAGCTGTATGCACATAGCTTATGTTTCAAAGTAGATATTTCTGCAGTTAAATATTAATTTCTTTGAAAAGCTGTTATGCCCCTTATTACCCTCAAAGTATTTAAGGAAAAATTTGAACTACATCCTCTTCATTCCTTTCTGATACTGCATTTCTGCAGGTCTCTTACACCTCATCCCTTCAAGAAAAATGCTAAGTAATTTGGGTTTCAGATACAAATTTTTACTTAAGCTTATTTTTCTTTCCCTTTCCTTTCAAAAGCAAGTCCAAAGAGAAAGCTACATAGTAGTTAGTATTTTATGCTTTCTATATGCCTTATCCTGTGAATCAAAAAGACTTTGTGCTTTGAGCCCCAAAGGAAGTTGTACTGTACAATATTAAATGGTGAAATCTGCGCTTAAAATGGAACAATCCAGGAGTCTGTTCCTTTTGGAGCAGCTTTTCTTTTTCTTTTTTTCTTTTTTTTTTTTTCTTTTTTTCTTATACATCTTATGCTCTGGCAGGGAGGTTGGACTAGATGCTCTTCTAGGTCCCTTCCAACCCCTAACATTCTGGAACATTCTGTGATTTTTTTCAAGTACACAAAATTGCAATATATAGATTTATTAAGTTCTGCTAATGCTCTCAGCAGTTACTCAGAAAATTTCTAAGCTCAGTTTTGTGTGTGTTTTCTGTGGTTCTCATTGATTTTACTTAAAGTTTTGAATATTTTCATCGTTTGTTCATCTATTCTAATATTAGAAGGTCAAACTGACTGCTGAAGCAGTAATTTTCATCTGCTACTTGCAAATAATTCTTCCTCATAAAATAGACTTGGGGCTGATTCAGAATGAATTTGCACCTCCTAAATTTCTAGGACTTGGAATTTGCACCTGCATCCCAATTTCAAAAATGACACCATTTCCAGTATAGGCTGAAATCAGGATGTGGGGGGGGGAAATGCTTTGTTTAGACATTCCGTGATTGTGTATTTCAGTCCAAATTCTGTGTCTGGAGCTCATCCTAGATTAAAAGGTTTTGAACAGTTTACTTGTAAATATGAACAGGAAAATATCTCTCCAATGCTATCCCAGCCACTTAGTCCAGTTATCTCCTAAATAAGTAATGCAAGGTTCTCTTAGAAATGTTAAAGATGGTTAGCTAATAATACCAGCTGCACATCCCTGCACAACTTCCTGACATTGATTCCCAGCATTTTAAACACTCTGAGTTGACATTGGTTTGATTTAGTTTTGTCCTGTTTTTCTTCTGTTTTACCTGTTGATGATTTGAGGCAGGGGAGATTACATGGTACAGCAGTGGTCACAGAGCGAGTTAGTGTCAGAGCGAAGAATTACTTGAGCTACTTTTTCCCATCTCTTGTACCAAGCAAAGATGCAACAGTTTATCATAGCATCATAACTTATGGAAGTGATTGCTTTTGCTTTTTCTTTAATCCAAATTGTAATGTAAGTATATGGCATATCATATTTCTTCTTTGTGTTGCTGTTCAGTTTTGTTGTGGTCTTTCAAGTGTTGTTTACATGAATCTTTGAAAAAGCAAAACATTATGGACTTCTAAAATATAAATATTAGGAAATAAATAGGATAGCTGAAAAATCAATAGTAAAATGCAGGTGGTTTTTACTGCTAATTTCATTAAGTCTGTATCATGTAAAAATGCATTTAAACATCCAGGTAGAGCTGCTTGCCTGTATTGAAATGTAACTCTCACATACCGTTTGAAAACAAGCTGACATGTAACTTGCTATAAAAGATGAAATATTCTGAGATATCCAATATATCTGTGAATAAATGAGATGTGCAGAAGTAAGAAGGGGAAAAAAACAACTTCAAGTTGTCTAAAGAATTACATGAAGATAATAGAGAGGTTTTGGTTTTTTTCCTTATTGATTATTCCCAGAATTTAAGGTTTCACAGTTAGATTGACAACTGAGTTATTTGCCCATACCTAGTGACTGACAACAGATAATGGAAAGGCTTTTACCATGATATAACAGCAGAGAATAATTTCTAATTTACTACTATAGTTCTCATCAAAAGTACCCCAGCAAAAACAGTAGATTTATCACTTCAATTACTGGAATTTCACATTTAGTTTAAAGAGACATGTTTCTGTAATGTGACAGGCTTTACAGATTCTGAACTTCTTCAGACATTTCAGCTATCAGAGTAATCAGAAAAAGATATAAATGAAAGCAATTGTTTTAGTTTTATAACTTTCAGTGCTGTCTACTGGCAAGAAACGAAACAGGCCATAAACTGATGGTCTTTGCCAAGTCTATAAAAGGAAAAAAAAAGACATTCCATATCACAATCTTTTTACTTTCTTTTTTTTTTAACTGTCTGATACTGGATGGGAATAACATAAAAATAGTATTCCATTGATATCTATGAATTAACTTTTATATGTATATTTTTTAATTAGCTGCCTAGTGATAGTAAAATGTTATTTACCTCAAAATATAGAACATACTTTTAATACTTTTATTCATATTGCTTCTGTCAAGCTTTCATGCCTCAAGCTATGAGAGAGAACCTTAAGACTAAAATCAATCTAACATTAAAAAAAAACAAGCAGTCAACAAACATAGGCTTTTCTACCTGAAAAAAAATCCACATGGGTAATTTCAAGGCTAAGTTTAAATATTCAAACAGGTTGTATTTTCTTCTTTGGGGGAAGATGGGGTGTTCCATGCTTCTTATTGAGGGGAATTGTGTGCCCTGGTTTCTTGTGCAAAGGCAGCCTTTGCTTATTAGCTAATCAGGTACTCGGGTTGCTCCCCAGAGTGGGTCCCACATTGGAGCACTGAGGACCAAAATGCTGGGGTGTTTTGTGGCACTGTTAGTCAGCTTAAATGCAGTAAAAACCTCCTTTTGGAGTTCTGTGCTATATTTCCCATCTTACAGCACGATAAATCAGTGCACCACAGGAGATCTGGTCTATCGCTACGTTCACTTCAGGAGATTTGGATCTCTCTCTAGATAAATAGCCCTTATACTCACATTATACTCATGCACACAGACAATCCCATATCTCCCAGAAATTTTCCTTTTGCAGACAATCCTTGGCAATCCCTCACATTTCTCATTAAATAAAAGACATTGAAGGAATCTTTTAGAAAGGATCCCTACCAGAGAAAGCCTGCACATTTTCATGTAGGATTCCTAGTTCTTCGGCAAACAAAGTCATTAGTCTTAAATATGGCCTTACATAGAGGTGTTCCTATCTCCTCTCAGACCAGGGAGAAGGAGTTTAGGTCTGAGAATCAAACATATGTGCCTGTCTCAAGTGATCGCTATGGAAGACTTTCACAGGCATGCTCAGTTGTGTTACCCACACACAGGTGCTAGCACAGCAGAGCACCATAACAAAACCTTACCAACTAGCAAAAGCAGTAGGGATTTTACTGCAGCAGGTCTATAATTGATAAATAAGTTGACACAGTTATGCTATTTGGTATAAATAAAATGCCATAGCACATGGTGCCTCTGATGGTCTGATGCATGCCAGGCTGCAGCATGGATCACAGAGTGTACTTTTCCTTGAAAAAGTGGATTTTATCTATAATATTATTTGGGAAAAACTGGCCTGATTGGGGAGCACTGGAGTAGTTAAGCAGCTCTACAATTATAAATTTCCTGTTACAGTTGGATTTTCAAGAAACACTGTGATTTAGATCACAGAAAGGAAGTATCTAAAAGCTATATATGGTGTCAAACATGCATAAGTGATTGAGCCCATCTGTTTATGAGGTACAATACTTGAGCGATAATGTTTATGAGGAGTTCTACTAGGGTGAATAACATAGCTGCAGGTTAAAGGACTGCCTGGATTACTTTTATATCCATTGATTTAAAGTGGGTCCTAACAAATTGGTCACATATTCCAGTATTTTTTATTTTTGTTTATTTACTCTTACAGACACCAGGGAGGAGGTTTTCATTAGTTCTGTGCCAGTGAGAGTCTAACCTCTCAACCTTAAGAAAGCAGAGTAAGGGTCTGTAAAATCCCATGATGGCATCCCCAAATGAACCTGCAGCTCTTCATTGATTTATGTAGATTCTTCCCCTCAATATTTAAGGTAGCAGTATTTTTGGAAATTATTAGCATTTTATTTATAATATTCATAAAGTGGTAATTCAGACAGTTAGCAGGCAAAGTGCTAAACCTAAGTTAAATTTAAGATAAGTGTTTTCTTAACAGATTTTTTTCAAATAATTTCATCTCACAGTCATGTAGAACGGCAGATGTTTGAAATTCTTGGTGTAAAACTGATTGAAATATTTTAAGAAAACTGAAATAATGTCAGTGGCAAAATTTATTTTACCAAGTGCAGATGTAAGACATCAAGTTCTCAGACTGATGGCAGAATTAACAAAAAACACCATCTGGTTCAATAATTATCTGAAAATACCCATATTCTTGGATTTGTTTTAATACCACTTAGTTCCCAGCTTTATTTTATCTGTGTTTGCACACCAGTGAGGCTAGATTGTGCAAAATGAAGACTACTTCCATCTGATAATTTTTAAAAAACAACGTGTTTTTGCATGAATAATGAATCTTTGAATTGTTACTAAACAAGCAAATTATTTGCGTATGTGTCACATCGGTTATCAAGTTTGCACATGTGACAGCTTCAACAGCCGTCACATAAAATGCATAGAGCTTGTAACCATATGTTTTTGCTTGACAAAAAGCTAAAACTCAAGATCAATTTTCAATATGGAATGCACAAATTAACACTTTAAAATGCACCACAATATGTACAGCTTGGCAAAATTTGCAGAAATAGCACGTTTCTAGATATTAACTGATATCTTTGGATTCGACCTTAAGGTATTCAATCATTTTGATTAAAAGACTGATTTCTCATAAAACCACAGTCTGTTGGAGGCGCAAAGCCAATGACATTTGAGCATTCATATATTTTCATAAACTTTGAACAATGTCAGTGAGACACCTCTTCAATCTTGGCCACACAACAGCAGGGTATTCAATCTTTCTTTAGCTTGAGACAGAAAATTTGAATATCAGCATAGGGTTATTAATGTGACAGTTCACATGGTGTGCACCATGTTGATTCTTAAAAAGCAGATCTGTAGAATGTATAGAGCACTCTTCTTAGAGCACTCTTGCTGTTAAAAATCCAACAGAAAGACTTAAAATGCATTTTTACAGCTTGATCGTTGCACTTTTTAGTAGTAAAACATGAAGAAAATTGACTACAGTTTTACACCTTGAAAGTTACTGATATTATTTCTGTGTTATATCATCTGCTGTGTTTAATATTAAAGATGTACAACAGATCTTATAGTGTATTATTTAATTCTTTTTGTTTGTAAAAAATAGCATTAGCAAGTGACTAAACAGCCATGCAGTTAAATATTTAGTTACTCCACCAACCCCTTTTTCTTGGCTGACTTAATGTCTGTCAGAATTTATAGCATTCCAAATAAATAAATAGACACCCCCCATGCTTATTGCTTTAAATGCAGATTTTTGAGTAATGTAATGTTGTTCAATGTAAGCATGTCATTTTACATTACATCATGTTGTAGGTCAGATGCAATGTAACTTTTTATGATGCATTGTAAATGACAAAACATGCTGCAATATGTGATATATATTGGTACATGCCCCTGATAACATTGCTTTTTCTTTAGAATGTTGTTGCCTGAGCAGCTTGGGAGAAACCAGATGGGCTGTGAGGGGAAGATGAGCAATTCTGTCTTGCCCAAACTGCAAATGTGACAACACACTGTTAAGACAGGAGACAGTGAGGTGCATGTGTTAATATAATACAAGGCACCCACAGATGTCCCAAAGTTTTCAGTTAAAAAGCCCTGCTAAACAAACAAAACACAGGATCTCATCTTATTTCAGTGGTAGTGGGAAGAACTGCTATTGCTCTTGAACAAGATGGAGTAGGAGTCTGTTTGGTTTTGGATCCATGGGTACCTGCTAATACATACTGACTACTGTCCAGGAGGGAGCAAGGAATGTATCTTTCAATTCAGCACTCCAGTTCCCTCAGCAATTTCAGATTTACTATAATAATTTCATATTTCTGTAGCATCTCCCTTCTCAAAGGTTGTTGAAACCTGTTACAGTCTTCCAGCACATCCAAAAGGCTTCACTCCCTACTGAAAACCAGCTGTAGCTGAGGTGAAATTTGTAGGGTTTTCAACAGAGAGAAATGACATTGAATAAATAATGCCATTTTCAGTTTAAACTGTAGGGGAAACCGTGAGAAGCTTAAAGTAACTAAAACAAAATGGAATTTTACCAGGATATCCTTATTTTTGGAAAATGTGCCACAGGAATCTAGCAAAAGCGTCTCATATGAAAAATTGCACATCTCCCACCTGCATGGTACCCCAGAGTGATAACAGCAAACGTAGTAAAACATCATTCTTCGTGGCTTCAAATGTCCTCATTTAGGGAATAAAAGACCTTTATTCCATAGTATTGTGCCCCTGTGTGTGAGGTGTTCAGCATTATGCTTTCGCTACTATTAGTTTACTCTCTGACTTTAGACTGTGAGCCCTTCCAGTGGGTTGCTTCCTTCAGCTCCCATGTTTATACAGGGTTCAGAACAATGTCCCTAAGAATATTTACAGTATATATACTGTAAATAAGATGGTACTAATACTGCTTACCACTACGCGGGGGTAGCGTCTCATTGCTGACTCAGAGGCAAAAGCAGCATTAAGAGGCTCACCCCTCACTCCCCCGTGCACTTGAACCTACTTTGAATGAAGAATTCTCCTACCCCATCTCCACCTCAGTCTCCAAGATTAATGAGGTTGCAGGCATAATGTTAGACCCGCAGGGCAATTTGTGATGCTAGTTTAAATGCTATTACCCATCCATGCATTTGGATACGTGTGCATTTCTCAATCGATTACATACTGGTTTATGGTGAGGTTGAATGGACTGAATTTTTCACAAATGGCAGAGTTGCTCATAGTTACCTAAATACAAGGCAGTAAACTACATCCAAAAGCCTGTAATAAAAAAAGCAACACACTGTCTTCTTCTTTGGAGGAGTGTAGATATGTAACATTTTTGCACAGAAAAAAAAAACAGATTTTGCTTCTAATTTGTTTTTATTCTCACTTATAGTTTCGGAACACTTTACCTCTGTACCTTCTCTGGCCTATATAGTTGAACAAGATGTTCACAGAAGGCTTTGTGAGAATTGTGTTTCAATTCTGTTCTCTTCAACAGCGGAAAAGCAAAGCCATGGCCAAAAAAAAAAAAAAAAAAAAAAAAAAACGAAGAGAAAAGCAATAGATAATTATTTGGCATAACTGTTAAAAAATGCCTTAACTTGAAGAAGGAAGACTGTTATTTTATGTTTTTGAGGTCTTTATTGAAGCCATCTAGCAGTAAAGGGTTTTCTTTCTTTTTACCAATACTTCTAAGGAGAATGTCGCTGAATAATGAAAGAATCTGCAGGACAAAATCTTCCCTATTTTCACACAGATACCATGTCACTGCCTCTCTTCTACTTGTGCAGTTGTGATGAAAGCTGTATGAATGGCTGAGCTGTTTCGAAAGGCCGTATTTTCATTCTGAGTAAAGAATAACTGTGGGAAGAATATAAGAGCTTCTTGATGATGCTTCTTTTTCCACTAACTTTTCTTCTTCCTTATTCAGCTGCAGTAGAAATTGGGTGGGAATTGATAATCCTTTAGGAATGTAGCTTTTGACACTTATCTGGTGGATGATAATTAATGCATTCCAAGAGGATTATCATAGTGGACTGTAGTTATAAAAGAGTGACATTCCATTTACGTGGAGTGAAACTTTAATATATGGCTGTCTCTACCACATATTTTTAGGAGAAATCTTCCACCTTTCAGCTCCAGTCAGCATAGCTCCACCCAGTCCAGCTGTAATGAGAATGACTGTAGACACAAGCAGTTTGTTACCTTAAAAACACAGAAACCTGAAATATTATTATTAATACAGAATGTATTTAATTGTTTCTGAGGTATTCAGGATGAAACATTTTATATTTCTTGGCTTCAAGAGGATAATGTTGGCAAAGAATTTGAAACAGAGGATGAAGATTGGGGAACAGTGGGATTAAGGCAGATATTGCAGTTTTGTAACAGTATTTTAAATTATGAACTCCACTGTAGTGTTGAAATAGTATGAAAGTTAATGGACAAGCTACTCAAGACTCTGCCATCTTTAAAATTACTGCATTTGTTCACTAAGAAAATAATGTTATAATTATAATAATGCTTTGGGGCAAGGTTAGCTGATCTACTCTACTGTCTATTGAGAGGAATTGTGAGGAGAAAAGCAGCCCCTTTTCCTGAAATCAGTGGGCTTTGGGAATGAGCTGCTCATCCCACCATCCTATGAGACAGGAGTTTGTCCCTCCATGTGCATATAGGGGACATTTCTGACTCAGTTGAAAGGGCCACTTTCCATATGTTTTTTGGGGATATAGAATTTGCTGTAGTAATAGGACATGAATGGGGTTTGCATCTACTTAAAGACTGTTGAGGAGGATGATAGCTGTAAATTATTGCCTTTAGGTTTCAGGTGTTATAGAACACAGTGTGACAGCATCAAAAAGGCTGTAACCAACAATACTGTACATTGCTCTACCATCAAGGTAATTTTTATAACCTTAGAGCAACAGCCCACTATAATTCAACTGCATAAAGTGTCAATATACATTTGAGTGTATCTTTGCATCTGTTCTCTCTGAGTTACGTTGCTAGCCACCAGCCATTTGTCAGGATGGGCTCTCTCTTTTCTGTCTCACTGTACTGACCTCTGCATTGTGCTGCAGATGCTGTATGGATGCTAACAGGGTCACTCTACTAATCCATAGGAGCTTCCCTCTCTCTCCAGCAAGAAAAACTCCTTTCTGATACTGCATAAATATATTTGTTTGGTTCAGTATTTGGGTTTATTGCCTGTTTATGTGGTTAACTACCTTTTTGTATGAACTAATGCCAATCTGCACAAAACATACTGAAAAATAAATCAAAGCTGTCAGGCAATTCTCAAAACCACAAGAATAGTTTCAGAATCGAAGTATTCTGTAAGGTACCCAAGTAGAGGTCAAACTCCTCCAATACATTCTGATACACAGTAAAGATTACATAAATGTTAAATAAGAAGAATACCATCTCAAAAAATACATTGCATTTATGTAGAAAACAAATTTGTGTCATTGAGTTGTAGAGGTAGGAAATGGAAACAATTTATGGGATCCCTTAGTCGAACCCACATGAGGTACAAAATTACTGAATAAAATCAGTTTTGGAATGCTCTGTCCAGTCTTTTCTGTAAAAAGCAAAGATCCATTTAAATTGAAATTTTAAATAGGTTCAAAAAGAAAGAAAAACTCAACATTTGTAAGAATGTAAACTCAACATTTATAAGAATCAAAAATGCCTTTTTAACATCCTGATGAAGTACATCGTAACAAAGTGATGTTGATGCAGCAAAGGTGTATTTCATCATTAAAAGCTAATATTTTTGCCCCAATAAGTATTTCTTTTAAATGTGCCATTTCATAGAACAGTGTGACCCTGCTTATATTTTGCATCTCACAAGTGAAGATATTTTTGTGGTATTATAGGATGTGTTCTATCTCAGATGACATATGTTGCAGTGCTTCCTTAACAAACTGCTATGAATTTACACTCATTGACTATATAATGGAAGCAGCCCTAGCAGTTTAGACAGGACCTAATTGAAAATTCTTGGCCATCCAGGGGAAATGGACTAAAATAGGGTAGATTTAGACTAGATATATGGAAGAAGGTTTTTATTATGAGGGTGGAAATACAGCGGAACAGGTTGTCCAGAGATGTGGTAGGTGCCCCATCCCTGGAAACAGCTCAGGTTGGATGGGTCTCTGAGCAATCTGGTCTGATGGCAGATATCCCTGCTCACAGCACAAGGATTAGACATGATGGCCTTTAAAGGTCCCTTCAACCCAAAACTTTCTGTAATTGTATGAAATATTTTTACTGATTTCAGCTGTATTCATATCAGACCTATAGAACTTACATTAAGAGCAGTCCCAAAGCCATCTTCAAGACCAGACTTGCACAATGCAGGGTTTGGAACCACACCTTTAGGTTTCCATGTGCTGCGGCATATCTGGTGAATTAGCACATTGCCAGGGTGCTTTGCTAGGCCATCCACACGGTGGGGGGTTGTATTTGTGGCAATTACATGAGAAGCGGAGCAGAAATAAATACCACGAGCACAACAAACAGGGGAGATATTTTCAAACCAGGAAGAATCCTAGAAAAAGTCAGTTCTTTTTACTTTGTCCTGATTTTGTACATAACTATGGAGTTACCTTCTTTGCACTCCTAAGAAAATCTCCGTTTTATCTGCCCTCATTGGAAGGCACCATGTCAACTTCTTGGCCCCTCACTTCTAAGAGGGCACGGCTGCAGTCTGCTGGCTTTTTGAAATCAGGGAAATAGTCCTAGACAACTCTGCAGGTTTAGGTACCATCAAATAATACCTAAATATTTCTAAATATTTCAGGTGAAAACTCCATCTCTATCACTATAATGCCCATAATTCTTTCCTCTTCAAAAAAAGTAAATAAAAGGCATTCATACATATGCTACATCTGGCTTGATCTCTTCTTTGCTTTCAGTTTTTGGGTTCAAATAGTCATAATGATCAATCATGTAATGGCTCTGAGACATTTATTTCTTTTCTCAAAAAGGGAGTAAGTAAATTTATTCTTTCATGAAAGGACATCAGTTTTAAAGTGTATAGGGAAAATGTATCAAAATATTAATTAGACTTTCCTTTTGTTTTGCTAGTTTGCATTAAACAGATGGAATTCTGATCTTTAACAGCATCATGACTCATGAAACTGCTTGTGTACTAAAATGCCATTATTAACACAACAGTAGTTTTCAGCAGTTGGTAATTATTGGCATAATTAAACATTTATCAAGAAACAAGTATTTATCATTCATTAAACTTTCATTAAAAATCCATCTTAGCACAAGCTAGATTAGCCAGTGATTTTCAAGAGATAACTTCTTAACTTCTGGCAGGAATGTAGAGCATTTTGATAGGAAAGAAAGTCCTGTATAACAAAACCTTTCAGGTTTTGTAAGCAGTTATAACACTTTGGATTTAGGAGTGTTATTTTTAAGCATTCTGTAAGACTCAGACAAGAAAGTACATGGCTATTATCTGTAGGGTTTACCAACTTTGGCACTTTTAACAGTGTGTTTGGGCAAACAAGATGCCCTTGGCTGTGGAAAGACAGTGCTTGACTTAAATTCCCTCAAAGCTTGATATGTTTACATGCATCAGCACAGTCAAATTTAATTTTGTGAATGGATCATCTCATAAAATCTGCCTTGTGGTGTTGCAAAAAGATGGAATCTCAAACTAGATGTTTGTAATTAGGAGATCTTGGACAATGGTCTGTATTTTCTGAAGTGTAATACTTCTTGTCAGTAAACAGAAAAATCTGCATGTTTCATTTAAAATAAAGCAACCCATCACATTTTTGAATGGTTTTGGATTTATTTTGTAAAGTGGAGTATCAGACATTATCCCCTGTCTGTTCAGATTTGATTAATTTAGATGGTGGGTTCATTATTTTTTGCCATATTTAGGTATGAATAAAGGTAAATTAATTTCTGTGAATTTCAACATGCAGAAAGAATACAGTTTGTTAATGACCTGTAGTTCTCTTTCCTTTCAAAATTTTTAAACTGGTTTTAAGTCTTTGCTCCTTGGTTGTTACTTTCTTGAGTTCTTATCTGCCATTCCCATTAACCCTTATTATCACAGAAGAGCTGGTTTGCTTAATTTTGTAGCTTCTGATTGGCTATTTTAACTCCCTGTTCTTTGTTTCTTCTCTTTCTTATAGGTGTGATAGGATATATTACTTAACCCCTCCTATGCAGTCACTGTTTTGCAAGAGGTAGCCAATTACGCAAGGTTAGCGTAAGTTTAAAAAGCTCTAATGGGATTGTCTAGATTGTGGTGAAGAAAAAACAATATTCAGTGAGCAAGAGTGTCTCAGAAAGCTCCTTCACGTACATACAAGTGCTTCACATCTTAGCCCATATTCAGCAACTTTGTGTTTTCTCTTGGGCAAAAAATTTACTGTATCAGTGCTTTTATGTCACAAGAATGAATTGAATTCGTACCCTTTAGTGCAAACAACAATAGACAGAGTGGTAACCTAGTGGAAAACAAATAGACGCCCCGTCCCTTTTGGGGATTCAGAGAGGTTCAGAAAGATGGAGCTGACGGTAGAGAGGTGGCAGATAAAAACAGGCTGAAGCAGGAAAGAATCCTGCGGTCATTTATTACCATGCCATCTTCATAGTGTTTGCTGAACCAAGGTGCAGAGTAATGATTCAGACAAATGATGTTAATAATAATAGCTGGCCCTTTGGCAAAAATGGAATACCTAGTATTGCAGCATGAGACCTAATCAGATTCTCCAAAACTTGCTTCAGACCGATAAAAATTTTTGTTGTCAAGTTTTCTGTCAATTGATTCTTCTTAGGTACTGTATTTTTAAAAGAAGCAAACTGATAAGCAATTATTTTCCAGCAAGAGAAAAGAAACAAGATTTAAAATATCATGATATTTAATATATAGTTCAAATACTTTGTTATTTTTAGTTTATTTTCAGTGGAATTTGAACTGTTTAAATCAGTAGTATCTGAAAGATACTTCTACTAATCACAGATTCGTTCAGAACATTTAGAAACTTCCTGAAGTTCATTACGTATTTATTTATTTTGCCTAACATAAGCAAACAAGAATTCACCTTATTCCTTGTAAGTGAATAACAGCAAGTGTGCTTTACAGTATCTTTTGTTGCACACAGAGTATCAGTGGTATAAGTGAGCTCTATGTAAAGCCTAGCTATGGATTTTAAACAACAGGTATTTGTTAGTATTGCCAATCTGATTATTTGTTTTGATCTGTTTATAAATATAGAAATATATTTATAAAACAACATTTTCAGCCAAAAATCTTACTAGCCATTTTGTACTGTTCAGATATGACATGGTTTTGTTGTTCATTTTAACAATACTTTCAGTTTTTTGGCATATAGGTTGCAATTATTTTTATTAGCTGCTGTTCCGTTAACATAACCAACATCTGTTTTAATCTAAACATCATCATACTTATTAATTAGGTACATTTTGTCATCAATTTATCACACATGCTTTGACACTTTTGATACTTGAAGCATAAGCTATTATGTGTAATGAAAAAAAAATAAGTATGATTTGGAGTTGGTGTTATACATCATCTGTAGGGGACAATTATGTTGGCATGTGGGAGGTTAATGTACACACTCTAGATTCCTTTGCTTGATTTGCTGTTTTCTTCTTCATAACTCTAGGTAAACAGTTTGTGCTGCCAGTTAATGCACAGGTTAAGTGTAGTTGCAGGCTATTATACATCATTAGAGTAAGTAATATTCAGCTGTGGAAGAAAGATGGAAGCTTTTCACTTGTAGCCACTTGGACATTTCATTTTTCATCTAGTATGCCACTGCAAAAATTAGTTGTGGCAGGCCTGATGTAATTTATAGCCTGGTACCCTGAAATTAAGCAATGAATCACACCATTTTGGCTGATTAGAGTTAATGCATTTTTCCCAGTGACATATTTTGTAAAACAATGCAGTTTATTCTAAACTTTGCCTTATCAGACCTAGTAATTTCTCACGTCAACCTGTGCAATGGGTTGTACCATTCACAGTGCACTCTATTAGCAGATTTCTGTAGTTATCTTCCGGTTTAAAGGGGCAGCCTTCCCTTCTTTTCCTGATTCTCTCATTAGAGAACATCAACTTTCCTCTCCCTCCATCCACCACTCTCCATTCTCAAAGCAGACAATTCAAAAGCAAAACAGAGGGTAACTCAATCCAATGCAGCTTGATTGAAAGCACAGGGTGTAATGATCAAGTGAGTAGAGACCATTGGATTGAGCCTCGGGCCTTCACACTCTGGCTCTGGTCAATAACAAATTTATTACTAATCAAATCCAATAAATACAAAGCAGCATACATTCATTTTTATTTGGCACATAGCTGGTCACAGAATAATAATAAAACAGGTGAGTCAGAGATAGCCTTTCCAAAGAAAGTGCTGTAGCCGATGCATGCTGCACTTAAAGCTCCTGTACGTTACAAGCAGACAGTCAGTTCCCAGAAAACTCTTGTATATGTCTGATTACCAGTTGGCTTTGCATCCCACTTGCCTGTGGAATATATTAATGGTGCCAGCTCTTGAGTTTGGAGAATTCTGTTTGCTGAGATACTTTGTGATAGGGAGAGGTATCACTGCAGAATGGGATCTATAGGTATTAGTGTCAAGAAGAATAATGTCTTCCTTGCCCTTTCTCCTGGGTTATTGCATGGGTTATACAAAGACTGGGATGAGTTAATAGAAAACAAAGGAACTAAAGGTGTGTGGTGAAGGGGAGTGGAATCAACAACATAACTGAGACGTGAGTTTTGCTGTTGCCAAAAATAATGTGTGACTGTTCTTTCCCCCCAAAGCACTACCATGCGTAAGAGCACATGACATAATCATTGTGGGCATCTTACACCATGTAAAACCGACACAAACAGTGCATAGCTAATGTAAAGCTGACACTCGGTATCCAGCATTTCTCTGTATTCAGAATATTCTTTTTTTTCTGTGTGTGTGCATGAAATTTAGCTAAAACTTCTCGATGCTGCAGTTTGTTATGCGGACACATTATGAATTACGAAGTGTATGCCAAAGGTACAAACTGAATAAAATGATTGGAAGTCTTTAAGAATATGAAAAATGCAGCTTATGTAGCTTTAAAGAGAGATAGTACAAAAAATTCCTTCTTTCTTAGCTGCTGGAGTCCCTATAATTTTGAATGGTTCATGGAAAAACCCAGCAACAGTCTTCAACATGTAGATGAAAAAGGCAGCACACCTGCAAGGCTCCAGCCTACCTTGTTCACACCCAAGATAGGAGAAAATGATTTATTATCTGTCCCTTGAATTTCTCTGAGCATTCTGTCTAAACTTTAAAAGCAGATTACATTTGCGATTAAACCTTAACAAATGTTGTTTTAACTAGACTGCAATATATGTTATTGACAACAAGCTTTTTTCCCCCTGAAAATAACATTGGTGCTTAGGCATGCAATTTACAAAAATGACAAGGAAGGGTGGTACTTTTCCCAAGGTGAATGTGAGTTGACTGATTAGCTGGTATTTTAACTTAGATTCTTGCAAATTACAGGCATAAGAAACCCTGCAATTTATACGTACTTTAGAAGTGAAAGCTTTAATCCCATGATTCATGAAAGTAAAGTGGTAATAATTTAAGTACCATATTTTATTTATCCCTCAGAGTTGTCAGCTGATACCAGAAGTATTCTCACTATTTTTGGGTTGCTGCCTTTGGCCACCTAATTGCTTCTTAGGAAGTAAGAGGGAAATTGCTTATATAACTACATGGATTGTCTTTGGCAACGTCAAGCCAAGGCATCAATCAGTCCATCTGGGTAAAATCACAAGCTGACTCCGATATTGCTAAATATTTATACTGTCAAATACACACAGACATCCAGATGAAAAGAGGCATTCATTAGGAATGCTCCAGCTTGTCAGTTTAAAGATGTAGATTAGAGCAAAACCTCCCACTATGGTACTGAGTGCTCAGGAAAAGTCTATATTTAGCCATTCTGAGCAATAAATATCATCATATTGCCTCATTTAGGTAAATAGAGAATGAATATTGTCAAGATGATCTAGAGATAATGTAAACAGATCCCTGTTCGGAGTCTGTGTTACTAGGGTAAATTCCAGGACATTGGTGTGCTGCTGATGCTTTTTGGTTTAACCCTTTTCCTTAATCGCATTCCCCTCCCCTTTACACTAACAGTCAGATTTGTTCCTTGCAGATGAGAAAGGGGGGGTGGGGGGAGGTAAAGTGAGGTTTCTTTTTAAACAAAAAGGGATTTTGAGTTCTGAGTTATTAGATTAATTAGTAGTTTTGCTCTAATATTTTCTTGGCCCTGCTAAAGGCTGCTGCTGCTGGTGGAAAATACAGATATCTGTAGCAATGCTGAAGCTCATTCCAGAGTTTAACACGGGAACTGACAAAGCCCATCAGTCAGAAGAACATCACAGCTCTGAGGTTAAGACATGATTTCAAGAGTACACCCAGTTAAGACTCATAGTGGAATTTTTTCTAAAGCACATTTTTTTTTTCTGTGATAAGATGAGGCTTACTGTAAGAATAAACAATGAAAGACCAGTACTCTGATGAGAATTAAGTTACTGTCCTGCTTCAAAGTTGGCGGCTTGTTCTGACAAATTAAAATTTGTTCACTATACTATATACACAAAAAAAAGATAGCAGAAGGATTGTTTTACCTTTTGGGGAAGGCCTGTGCCTCCCTCTGTAGAATTGGCACCTTGGAAGTTACATACAAGGAGAGTGGTGACTGACACCAAAGTTTTAGTTAATTACACTAGATTATTTTTTAGATTAATAATTAACATCTCTCTTTATAACTAAATATCTGTAATTAATCAGCAAATCATAATATGGAGACTAATTAACTTCAAACTCAAATCTTAACAGAAAATCCATATTACTATCCAGCATCATTAATTACTCTAGTAATCAAAATTATCCCTCATGGGATTTGACATGAAGCTTTGTAGGTTTATAAACCAAGCTATTATCACCAAAAGAAAAACATTTTGAAAGCAGCTTCAAATAACATTCTAGATAACTAAAGTATTAGACTGGAAATTTAAGTTTTCATTTTGTCTGTATTACAATATCAATAATACATTCACCGAAGCTGGGTAAGTAACTAAGAGAGCATGGTTCCCTCCTCACCATGTGTATGCAGGTTTTGGTTGGTTGTTTTTTTGTTTTTTTTTTTTTTGGAGTTACAGTGGTGATTCCTATAAGAAGATTAATTTGTCACTGTCTTTTAAAATGTGCCATGCTTTCTGGTAGCTTTAGCTCTGGTGCTATCAATACTATTTAGCTGTTTAAGAAACCAATTAACAACCATTTATGTCCTGGCATTATTCACAAAAAGTACAAAGCCAAAAAGTGTTGAGCTTTGAGATGTAGCGAAATTTTAGCTGTTGGTTATTTGGTGCTCAATGAAAAAAAAACCGACAAATTAGGGCTGTTATGCCAAAAAACCTCACCCCAAACAAATCTTATTTTAATTAGCATGGACATCATAACTAGAAAGATTTTGAATGTGTTCATTTTAATTTTTAATAAACAGGAAAATGAATAGTACCATTTTAGCACACTGAAATCCCTTAGCTGTTTTTCATTTAGAAAGTTAGGAGTTAAAATTGTGTCTAAAATCCACATTTCAATTATTTTATCACCTAATCTTCCAAGTGCACACATCCAATACTGTTCTTTTGTGTGGCAGCTGTAAAAATCGTAAGCAATTTTTACTGTCAAGAAAACTCTGAATAAATAGAGGCTGTTAACTTAGGCAGATATCTGAGGTTATTTGGTGGCAATCAAGAACTCACAGCACTTCAACTAATGGGTTATGATCAGAAACTGTTCCTAATAGCCAGCTAGACGGATCTGAATATGAAGATTTCTATAATTTTGTTGTCAGCTTGTGATGTACTCTAGTGCTAATTATTTGGAACAATTATGTTTTCCTAATAACAAAAGAAGAAGCAGTGAATTAAGCAGGCTTACCTTCAGATCTTTAGATAACAGTTTAAATGCACTTGCCATTAAGAAATAACATTTCTTTTTCCTGTATGGAACCCTAATTATTGAAGATGCTTGTCTTTTTAAAATCTGCTTCTTCTACTTCTTTTAAGCATGTTAAATGTGTCAGTTTACACTGATGACTTCAGTAACTAGTATTTTCTCAGTCTTAGGTTTATGCCTGTACCTCCCATAGACTGCTTACTTCATTTGGTTATTCAAAAACCATAATTAGTGCAGTAATTAACATGTGGATCCTTCAAAGGAAGACTGTGAGAATCATGGGATGTCTCTCATCATTCTTACTGATGTGTAGATGATAAAAAGACTTAGGTTGAGGTGACAACAGGATTTGTATTACTGCACATTATCTGAGCTGCAGGGAAATTCAGACAGGACCATGGTCCACGGAGTCTTCCCTTTTGAAAAAAGTAATTATCCACACTGTTTCTATAATGTAACTAGGTGTTATCCTGCATTTGCAGCTGTCAAATCATTTGTTTTAAAACCATTATTTTATACCTTCAAATACTTGAAAGTTTGGGGTTTTGCACATTATCTTTTAACCAATTACAGAAGTGGGGTGCAGCAAGAAAACCAGCATTAATGGTAATTTATGTAAGCCTAGCAGATTCCTTCTAGACAGTTGATTTCAGAGATGTTTACGGTAATGTTAAGTTGATACAGTTATAAGATTGCATCCATAAAGAAAAGACCCAATTTAGTTTTATTTATTTTCCCCAGAGAAAATATATTTGTTAGTTTGTTTAAAATTTCAGACAAGCTGAATCTGTTGCATTTTTAAGCCACAGTAAATCAGTTGTTGGTGTGTGAGTCCCTATACAGTTCACATAAATGTATTGCAGCGTTACTCTGTGATGCTTATAGCTGATGTTTTCAGCTTCAATATGCAATGTTTTAAATTAGAGCATTAAGGAATTTCACATTCTTTCATTCAGCCTTTAACTTTCTGTAAGTAGTGATCCTCTTTTTCACATTCACTGACATATGCCAGAAAAATTCAGTATTTTACCCTACAGGCAGCCCATGGGACTGGGATGAAATGGCCTCTATACATAGGGTATGACTTTATTTGCTAAAGAGGTTATTTGAAAAAGCCCTTAGGGTACTGCTGCCCTTTTGTCCCTCAAACTAGTAGGGGAAAAATGTAAAAGGAACTATACAGTAATCCCTTGTAGACAGGTGACCTTAAGCTAATTCTATACTGTAAGGTTTGTTTCCATTTAAACTCAAAACAGACAAAGGAGAAAAGCAAATTGCAGGTTTTAATCTGTTGAAGAAATGTTGCAATATTTTTTCTGGAAATGACTATCAAATCAAATGAGTTTTACTGCAAATTTGTAAAATTTATTAGTGTTCTATATCATTTAATTTAATGCTCCATAGACAACATGTCCTATATTCTAGCAAAAATAGCATCTGAGGACTGATGGAAATAAACATACCCCTGTTTATTTCAGGTAACCTCTTCAGGGTTTTACTTTCTTTACAAGTGTTTAAATCCTGCAAGTACAGCTAAGCATAATTAAGCAAAAGTATATAGACCTCCTGATTCCAGTAACAGGATTAACATATTAAAAATTAGTCAACATCAGGACTCACTAGAAAAAACAGCAATCACTTTGTTGTTTGAAGTTCTTTTTTCATCCTTCTTAGAGTTGACTGTTGATTGAAGTTAACAGACCTACAGTCAAACCAGATCAGAGTTATCACAGGGTCATGATACCAATGCAAGTGCACCATTTTGCACTGGTGTGTTTAATATTTAAAATTGTGTTCATCCCCAGAAGTTTTCCATGAAAGCCACCATGTTATTCTTTATGTGCTGCAGTCAGGTATTATTAGATATGTGCCATCCTGCTTAGATACTGTTTTTTAATAGGAAATCTTCAAAATACCATTATAAATTATGAATAGCAGCTCTGAACCCACTTCAGGAGTAGCCTCCAATAAGTCACAGGTGTGACATCACTGAGCACTGGAATTGATGGGTGTTATGCCACTCCTCTGACTTAGGAAGTTTTAATTACTTCTGAGTTTAAGCCATTCTGGCAGAATTTTGAAGGAACTCTGTTATCGTCCTATTCTAAATGAAGATGTTCTAGCGACATTTGGAAAAAGAGACACTCTGGTGGCTGAAGCAAAATGTTTCAACCATTCTTCACGCCTGGTAGTCTAGAGGGAGGTTAGAGGAAACAGCATCTATTGACTGCTGCAGGCATTGAGTTACTGTGTTCCCTTCCCGTATCTGGGGAGGAGCTGTAAAAATTGCGGTCAAATCCACATATTAGATAAAATAAGAGAGAAAAACATATGAAAAGTGAAGAATGACTTTGAGGTTTAACATGATGTCATCCACCTGATTCTAGGTATAGAAAGCCATTTTTTTGCATGG